>BLSH010214580.1:188824-205170 GCA_018402905.1 Glandirana rugosa | reverse complement strand
AACCCCAAAAATGAATTCTCATCATCCGTAAACGCGACCACTTTTGCGCAAACCAATCAATAAACGCCGATTGCGATTTTTTTTATCGCAAATATGAGGAAGAATATAAATCGGCCAAAAACGGTGAAAAAAAATGTTTTTTTATATTTTTTTTTTGGATTTGTATTTTAGGAAAAAGTAAGAAATTTGGGTTTTTTTGCAAAATTGTCGCTCTTCTTTTGTTTATAGCGGCGATCAGAAATGACGCAGCGGTGATCAAATACCACCAAAAGAAAGCTCTGTTTGTGGGAAAAAAAGGACGCAAATTTCGTTTGGGTACAACGCCGCACGACCGCGCAATTGTCAGTTAAAGCGACGCAGCGCCGAATCGCAAAAAGGGCTCCGGTCCTAAAGCTGGAAATCCTTCCGGGGCTGAAGTGGTTAAACATAACCAAATCAGGGGTAAACATTACAATTTTAAAAGCATCAAAATGATTGCTAAATACAACGTGAGGATTACCAAAATGAAAATAGTTGATCCATGTAAAAAACAGGTTACTACACAAAGGAAGGAAATAGGAAAAGGAAAGAGCGGGAAAAATGGAGATATGGATACAGGGAATCTTACGTGACCATCTTAGGGACGCCAGCCAGACAGAGAGGCCGGAAGTCCATTCTGGGCCCTCTTTTATACACACCCTCTACCCTAATCCCACCCATAACTCCATTCACCCCTCTGGCGTCTTCCCATTGGTCTAGAGTGGTAGTGAGCCCTAATTGGCTGGATTTGAGGTTTGTTGGTTTTTAAACTCAGCACAAGAGGCCAGGTATTAAAACCACCCACAGTTTCCAAATTAACATGTTAAGAATCTGCCCCAGTTGGAGACAGGATGTCTGAGGGCCTCTCTCAAAGACAATAGGTAACTTCGTTACCATGTTAATAAGAAGACAACAAACGGTATTGAAGATAAAGACCACCCTCATTATTATGCATGAGTCTTGTAGACCGCAAACTAGGCCTATTTCTCATAAAAACACCGACATGAAATACATAAAGTACAGATGTTTCCTATAAAATATATAGATTTCACTGGGCATGGTATATTCAGAACTCTCTATCTTCGGGGATAAATTCTGAACTGAAAGAGACCAAACACGGGGTATCTTGGAGCACCTTGATACAAATATGGATTTCCATCATCCTAATAAGGATCTGACCAGAATGTACATCACTTCACCAAAATATCAAAATATTTCCACATCACCGCGGACTCCCTGGACGGCGGCGGACTTTGCTTCTATCTAGGAAGGCGGAGGGGTCTGCTGGCTACCTGGGAAAGCTCTCGAGGATGGGGCTATCCGGGTTTGCTTGGGCGGCCCCAGCCGCTCTTCCATCCATCGAACGCCGTCCGGTCACATGGTTCCGGTTGGCAGCCATCTTGGTGGAGGCAAGATTGCTGAATGTGACGCCTCGCTTCCGGTGATGTCGCATCCGGCGGGAATGGCACAATTTTTTTTTTTTTAAATAGAAAGAAATGGATAAGTAAATAGTAAATGAACATCAGGGAATCTGACAACCCAGCATATTGCTCTATCCACGTCAAACAGCAGCAGCAGTTTAGTCCACCAACCTGCATGGGGTCAGCTGGGGGCGGGGCTTGGAGCTTTGCAGGAAGCCGTTAAAAGCAGACATCTCTGAGGATAATGGAAACTGACCATGTCAGAAGTCTCTCCATCCTGCCCTGCAGATCCTGCTGGTCAGGACAGCTCCATGGTAAGTCAGAACTTTTTGGGTTACCTCTGCCTTTTACCTGTTTCTTTCCTGTAACGAATCTGTCAGAATATGGATATTTCATTCATTCGGGTCCCTTTTGCTCATTTTAGGCAAAAGCCCCAGAGGATTAGGGAAAGAGCACGGCTAAGACATGTGGCTCGTGTGGCCACCGCTTCCCTCCAGAATGGAAGAAACTGATCTGCCAGAAATGTGTTGACAAATTGGTAGCAAGAGTCGCAGAACTACCTTAGGGTTGTACTCAGCAAGTTTAAAAAAGAAATAAAAGGCACCATTGCACCTTTGCAAGCAGCCGTTAAAAAATTAGAAGGTGGGCCCAGTATGGACCAGGGTAGCACACCTTCCACTAGTAAAACAATCCCCCAAGCAGAAAGCGGTGAAGAGGACCTCCCAGATCTGGAAACTGCGTCGGAGGAGTCTGAGGCTGAATCCGAGGAAGGGTTATGCACTGACTCAGACGAGGATTCAGAGGCAGAAGGCACACTGTTTCCCTCAGAAGAGACCGAGAGTCTTTTAAGAGACATAGCAGACACCCTAGGGTTTAAAGGGAAGAAAGTGGCAGAGCTCTCCCTTCACGACAGTGTATAAAGGGCTACAACCCAAAAAGACCATAACTTTTCTGGTCCACCAGGCCCTCAAAGATCTGGTCAAGAGGGAATGGAGTGAGCCAGTGAAAAAACTCTTCACACCAGCAGCCATCAAACGCAGATATCCTTTCGGGGAAGGGGACACTAACCCTGGGCAAAATGCCCTAAAGTGGATGCTTTCCTAGCTGGGGTAGCAAACAAGACAGACCTGTCATTTGACGACGCAGGGACACTCAGAGATCCTATGGATAAAAAGATAGAGGTGTTGCTCAAAAGAGCCTGGGAAGCAGGTGTAGCTAACTTGAACCCAGCCATAGACTCTACCTGCACGGCTCGCACGCTCCTGATCTGGTTGAACCAGTTGCAAGAACTGCTGGGGGGGGGGGATACTCCTAGAGAAGCGCTGGTTCAGACCATCCCCTCGTTGATCAGAGCGGCTTCCTTTCTGGCTGATGCTTCAGCAGAAACCGTAAGGGTAGCTTCCAGGACTACAGTGCTGGTGAACTCAGCCAGAAGGACCCTATGGCTGAAGGCCTGGGTGGGGGATGATTATGTGGGGTTCCTTTTTCGGGGGATCTGCTATTTGGGGCAGAGCTGGAGTCGGTTCTTGACAAGACAGCGGCTAAGAACAAAGGGTTTCCTCAATCTAAGAAAAGACAGGGCAAAACCCCTTTTCGTCAGTCCAGGAAACCTGAAAGACAAGGGGTGAAGAAATGCTGGCAGCAAGATCGGGGTCAGCAGAATTGGCAAAAGGGGAAGGGGGACTTCATCCTCAAACCCTCAGGTCAGAAGAATAAATCCCAATGACAATCGACAAGTAGGGGCAGGCTGGCAAGGTTTTCTACAGCATGGGAAAAGATCACGACGTATGGTTTCGTGCTACGCACGATAACAGAAGGCTACGCATTGGAGCTCGCCAGACTCCCCCCTACAAAATGCCTAGTAACTACAATGCCAAAAAAGAAAGACGAAGTGGATGCATTTCTGGACTCCATTCAGGAACTAATGCAAAAGGTGGTGTGTTACGTTCCCCAAGGGGAAGAAGGAACAGGAGTCTATTCTCACTTGTTCCTCAGAAAGAAACAGTCGGGGAAGCTAAGGCTTATCTTGAGCCTCAAGAACCTCAACAAATACATAACCTACAAGAAATTCAGGATAGAGTCAATTTACTCCGTCAGAACATCCTTTCGGAGGGAATGTTCATTTCCACGATACATCTCCAGGATGCATACCTGCATGTACCTATAAAGCGTTCTTACGGTTTGCTATAGAGGGGCCATGTCAGGAACCTGGTGGTGGAGTCTGTCTTGTGCAGGGAACAACCGCTCTTGCGCACCCGATTCAAGTACCCCTGGTAGAGTAGACAGAGGGCCAAGAGTGCGGGATGGCACGAGGGCTGGATGGTCACTGATGATGTGAGGTTCCAGAAGACGTACAGATAGAAGAGTGGTCGTACAAGCTGGGTCGGCAACGGGCAGGCAGGAAGGTACAAAGGATCAGGCAGGTGGGTAGTCAAGTCCAAGCAAAGGTTCGTTCAACGGGCGGGCAGCAGAGGTACAAAGGAGTAGACAATCGGATGGTCGTGGATAGCCGGGGTCGGTGCAGGTAGCAAACAGGTCAGGAGAAGCCGGGTAAAACAGGAAGCAAACGAACACAGGAACAGATGGAGGGAGCTGAGGCTCACAGGTCACGGACGCTGTAGAACGAGCAGCACCCACTGCAGGGACTTCCAAGCTTAAATAGCGCCATTTGGCGCCGTTTCCGGCGCGTGCACCACCGCGGAAACAGCCAGTTTTGCTGGCACACTTGTCCTCTTTCCTAACAGGCCAGCAGCCACGCTGCATCTTCAATACACCGCCCTGCCCTTTGAGAAGATCCTTGGTGCCAAGGAGATTCCAAAGATCATGGCAGAGGCCCTGAGGGAGCTAAGATTAAAAGGCGTAGGGGTAATCCCATACCTGGACGACCTTCTATTTTTTGCCGAGTCCGCAGCATCCCTGGAAGCCAACATTCAGACGAGCATATCCAACTTGCAGGGACTAGGGTGGCTGATAAACGGGGAAAAATCCCAACTCTACCCCAGTCAAAAAAACTTAGGTTACATACTGGACTCAAGGCAAACAAAAGTATTTTTGACAGAGGACAAAATAGAAAAGATCACAAGGGCCGTAGCATCTCTCATAAAAATTGAAAAGACAGCCATCAGGAGAGGAATGGCGTTTCTGGGTCTAATGTCGGCCGATATTGAGGCTATCATGTGGGCACAAATCCACACGCGCCCTCTCCAGAATCACATCTTGGCACAATGGAACGGCGACACATTGACTTTGGACGAGAGTATCCGGATACCATGTTCGGTCAGAGTCCCTGTACTGGTAGCTAGATCCTCTCCATTACATAGAGGGGCGCAGATGGGCGCAAATCAGCCCAGTACAGATCACCACGGATGCCAGTTACTGGGGCTGGGGAGCTCACATGGAGGGTCTCTGTGCTCAAGGGGTATGGGACCGCAAAATGTCCAAAGCCTCATCAAACATGAGGGCACTAAGCGCAGTGCAGGAAGCACTCTTAGTATTCCAACTGGCTATCCTAGGGAAGGATGTGCGTATCCAGTCAGACAACGCCACGACTGTGGCCATATCTGAAAAAGTGAGCGAAAAATTCACATCCTGTTTCAAGGCCAAAGGAGACTGATAGGCAATTAATTCCTGCGTTTTTGGATTTCCTGCAAGAAGGGGCAGATAAAGGCATTGCAACAAACACCCTGAACTTACAGGTAGCTGCCCTATCTTCCCTCACAAACCTCAAGTTAGCAGAAGACCCACTGATCAAGAGGTTTCTTCTCTCTGAAATAAATAAAACTGTAAAGTTAGCCCAATTTTTTTGTATATTGTGAGAGAATGTTACGGCGAGTAATAGGTACCATACATGTTACGGTTGAAAATTGCGTACACTTGTGGAATGGCGTCAAACTCCGGTAATTAAAAAAATTTAAAGCGTTGCCTATGGAGATTTTTAACGGTTACCAGGTTAGAGGTGCAGAGGAGGTCTTTAGCTATAATTATTGCTCACACTCGAGCGATCACATTGATACCTCACATGTGTGGTTTCAACACCATTTTCATATGCGGGCGCGACTTATGTGTTTTCTTTGCTGCGTGAGCTCGCGGGGACGGTGGCGCTTTAATTTTATTTATTTATTTTTTCTTAACACTAGTCCTTTAACCACATGCCAACCGCCCACCGCAGCATGACGGCGGCAAGGTGGCTCGTTATCGCGAAACGCTGTCACAGGACGGCGGCCGCGATAAATAGTATTGTGAGTTCGCTCACTGTGTTCTTGGGGGGGGCCAGGGAGTGGGTAGGGCGGGCTCGAACGCCGCCGGCTACCCGCGATGGCCCCCCCCCCGCAGTTAAAGAATGGAGGTCCGTGTAAGTGAGGGGGAAGGGCTGTGATCAAAGGCTTCCTGTATATGGAAGCCGTGATCACTCCCTTTTCCCAGCCAGGCCAGCCCACATACAGTTAGAACACGCCCATGAAACAGTGTTAACCCTTAGAGCGCCCCTCCAGGTTAACCCCTTCACTTCCAATGGCATTTACACATGAATCAGTGCATTTTTATAGCACTGATCGATGTATAAATGCCAATGGTCCCAAAAAAGTGTCAAAATGGTCCGACCATGTTCGCTGAAATATTGCAGTACTGCTAAAAATCGCAGATCGCCGCCATTACTAGTAAAAAAAAAATAAAAACCCCAGAAATGAATTCTCATCAGTAGGCGCAGCAACTTTTGTGCAAACCAATCAATAAACGCCGATTTTGCGTTTTTTTTTTTTTTTACCAAAAATATGAGCAATATAAATTGGCCAAAACCGATGGGGAAAAAAAAAAAAATATATATATATATATATATATTTTTTTTTTTTATTTATTTATTTTTGGATTTGTATTTTGGCAAAAAGTAAGATTTTTTTTTTTTTTTGCAAAATTGTCGCTCTTTTGTTTATAGCGGCGATCAGAAATGACACAGAGGGGATCAAATACCACCAAAAGAAAGCTCTATTTGTGGAAAAAAAAGGATGCAAATTTCGTTTGGGTACAACGTCGCACGACTGCGGAATTGTCAGTTAAAGCAACGCAGTGCCGAAACGCAAAAAGTGCTCTGGTCCTAAAGTGGGAAATCCTTCCGGGGCTGAAGTGGTTAAAAAAAAAAAAAATTCTGATCACTTTTATTGCTATTACAAGGAATGTAAACATCCCTTGTGATAGTAATTGACGGTGACAGGTACTCTTTATGGAAGGCAGGGGCCTACACTTCAGTATTCAGTTCGCCAATAACGGCGATTCTGAATACTGTAATTTTAACACCGTTAGCCGCCGAGTAAACCGGAAGTGACGTCGCTTCCAGAATTTGACGAAGGAGATCCAATCGGAGCCGATTTCAGCTTCCTTCAGGTCTCCTGCTAGCCGGCGAACGCGCCAGAATGTAGCTCCAGTCGCCCGGTGGGACGGGAGGTGGGGGGGGGTGTCCCATCTCGTCCCGGGGGATAAAGGCCGAGCCGGATCTGCTGTTATCGCCGGGTAGCCTGCTCTAAAAAACGGTACCGGGATATAGCCTGCAGCTGCAAGCTATATCCTGATACCATCCACTTAAAGCAACTGCCGTTTATATACGGCGATTCGCGTTAAGGGGGTTAATCCTCAGAATTGTTTAAAAAAGGCTGTTTTATTCTGTCTGCATAGATTCTTCCCTCTTGCACTGTGAATCTAAGCAAGTTCATATAATACACAGCAGGGTGGTAAAGCTACACGTGCTTGGTTTGGTCTCTTATGCTGGAGAGTACATTTCCTGTTTCCGTTGAACTGTTCAGGGTACATGATATTGACATAACACATGTGGGTGTGTATAGAGGCGGTAATGGAAATCTCCTCCTATTTGAACACACAGCTATGGACAAACTGTGCAGGTTATCTGGAACCCATGGTATACAGATGATCCAAAAAGGTATATAGTGGTAGTATTGTGAAGATTTATAAGCTGAGGGGGGCAGATGAACTATTTTTTCATATTACTGGGTTTAGTAACACTTTAAAACCATGCCTATATGTGAAGCTAGCCTTAACAACGGTAGCCTCCTGCCATGTTTCTTTTCTCTTCCTTCTGAAATGCTAGGTGCATGGCAGCAGTCATGCCACTTGCTTGGTTTTATTACTTTTTGAGCATTTGAAGTATGCAATGAAGGACTTCCACTTATGGATTTAATAATTTGTTAATTGTTAACATGAATGCAGATTGAGCCAGAAAAAAGCAGAATAGCCAGACAATTGGTACTTTCAGGAGGTTGTCTAGGGCAGTGTTTCTTAACTCCAGTCCTCAAGGTGCCTCAATAGGTCATGTTTCAGGATTTCCCTCAGATGAAACAGCTGTGGCAATTACTAAGACAGTGAAACTGATCAAATCAATTGTGCAAAATAATGGTAAGCCTGAAAACATGACCTGTTGGTGTGCTGAGGACTGGAGTTGAGAAACACTGGTCTGGGGTCAGCCTTCATGCTTCTGAAGCAAAGCGGGAAATACACTGCTTCAAGGCACATATGTTATTATGGATTACCACTTCCCAACCTATTTAGAAAAAACGTGTTCTCCTCTACATATTGGTAGAGATACTAAAACTGGTCCACGTAGAATCTAGTGCAGATGTGCATAGTAACCAATTGGCCTATACTTTGTTCAATTAGGCTTTGACAATATAACCTAGAAGGGGACTGGTTACTATGCATAGCTGTGCCAGAGTCTGTGTGCGCTGGTTTTAATCTTCCCTATTCTGTTCTTAAACTGTTACCCGCCATCTCTTATTACAAAACGAAAGAAGCGGCGAGGGACTGGGGGAGCTCAACCAATCTGCATGAACTACCTTTTTGCAGAGCATTGGCTTGAGCGAAAGACAAAAAAAAAACACATGCCCTGAGTGAAGCAGATTGCAAGGTTCTTCTGCACCTGAAACACATCCCTATGAAAATTTGTTTTTTTTTTTTCTAGCAGTTTTTGCTGATGAGGCTTTAGATCTGCTTTAACCACTTGCAGACCTGTTGACGGCGACAAAGTGGCTCGATATCGCAAACCGCCGTCATACAACGGCGGCTGCGAGATCGCTCACTGTGTTCGGGGAGGGCCAGGGAGTGGGTGCGGCGGACTCGATCGCCGCCGGCTACCCGCGATGCCCACCCCGCAAGAACGGAGGTCCGTGTAAGTAAACACGGACCTCCGTTCTGTGAGAGGGGGAAGGGCTGTGATCACAGCCTTCCTCTACATCAGTGGTTCTCAACTCCAGTCCAGACCCACCAACAGGCCAGATTTTAAGTATTACCTTGGGGAGATGCAGACTAGAATACTGCAATCACTGAGCAGCAAATGATATCACATGTTATGTATTTCAGGTATCCTGCAAACCTGGCCTGTTAGTGGGTCCCGAGGACTTGAGTTGAGAACCACTGCTCTACATGGAAGCTGTGATTACTTCCCTTCCCCTGCTAGGGAAGCCCACACACAGTTAGAACACGCCCAGGGAACACAGTTAACCCTTAGAGTGCCCCCCTGCAGGTTAACCCCTTCACTGCCAATGGCATTTACACAGTAATCAGTGCATTTTTATAGCACTGATCGCTGTATAAATGCCAATGGTCCCAAAAAAGTGTCAAAATGGTCCGACATGTCTGCCCTAATATCGCAGTACCGCTAAAAATCGCAGATCGCCGCCATTACTAGTAAAAAATTAAAAAAAAAAATATAAAAACCCTAGAAATGAATTCTCATCATCCATAAACGTGGCCACTTTTGCGCAAACCAATCAATAAACGCCAATTGCAATTTTTTTTTTTTTTATATATATATCACAAATATGAGGAAGAATATAAATCGGCCAAAACCGATGGAAAAAAAAATGATTTTTTTTTTGGATTTGTATTTTAGCAAAAAGTAAGAAATTTGGGTTTTTTTGCAAAATTGTCGCTCTTCTTTTGTTTATAGCGGTGATCAGAAATGATGCAGCGATGATCAAATACCACCAAAAGAAATCTCTATTTTTGGTAAAAAAAAGGACGCAAATTTTGTTTGGGTACAACGTCGCACGACCGTGCAATTGTCAGTTAAAGCGACGCTGTGCCGAATCGCAAAAAGTGCTCTGGTCCTAAAGTGTGAAATCCTTCCGGGGCTGAAGTAGTTAAGATAGGTTTATTGTAAGGTATATGTCAAGTCCATCTATGTGAGACCTGAACATTTTGTATTTTTTTTTTAACCCCTTTTGGTCTGCTGAATGAGATGTTCGTTGTTAGGCGTCACAAACATGTTAAATTTTATCATGTTTAACCACTTCGGCCCTCAAGATTTCCTAGTTTAGGACCAGAGCACTTTTTGCGATTCGGCACTGCGTTGCTTTAACTGACAATTGCGCGGACTTGCGGCATTATACCCAAACAAAATTTGCGTCCTTTTTTCCCCCCCACAAATAGAGCTTTCTTTTGGTGATATTTGATCACCTCTGTGTCATTTCTGAAGATGGGGAAGACGCGCTGACGTCACTGCCATTGAGTGTTTGAAGTCTACAGCCGGCCGGCTTAATGTTCTTGGACGCCCTTGTTGTTTTTATCTGATGTAAGTGCAATACTTTTATTGTATTAAATCCACTGAAACGTTATCACACTATCAGTACCTTCTCTTTCTTTGGGTGCCGTGGTGAGTTTATTTGGGGGTGTAGGCCTTCCGTTTTTTTTCTGCCTAGTCAGGAGTAAGGACGTAGATCCATGCTGGGATCTCTGGACCTGGCAATTTTTTGCTTTTTAAATGATTTTTTTTCTTTTTCTCTTGGATTTTTTCCTGTGAGATCTACAATCAACTGCCGGAATGGGCGACCGGCCGGATAATCTAGATCCAGGAGTCCCCCCAGTCTGGCCAGCGAGTGCGTGCAGACTGCAGCTGCGCGCTAGGTTGGCCACAACATCGCCCCATTGGATAGGGGTTGGCCCCGTGAGTTAATTGTCTTGCGAGGTCGCATACGACTGGGTCTCTGCCTGAGCCGCATTGTTTGGCTTAGCCGACTGCCCCCCCCACTTCAGTGGTGAGGAGGATCTGTCTGGGAGTGTTACCTGTGCGCTTCGCTGGATCGGTAAGTAAGGGCCCCTTCTCCTTCACTGGATGTAGTGTGGAGCACGAGTACTCCCTGGGGTGGTCAGTCCCTCCGGGGCCCCCCCTTGGGCTCACCTGCTGGATGGTTGGGCCTAGGGAGCAGGTATCCGCAGCAGTCCTCCAGTAATTTAGGACGCAGCTTTGCGGCCCATCGACCATGCAACGTGTGGGGTGGCCTCAGGGCAGGTGGTGGAGGCTGCTGCTTTCCGATGCAGGAATCCACCTATCATTCCACGGCTCTGCTCGGGCCGGTCCCCCCCGCGCACTCGCGGCGGCCGGCTGAAAATTTAGGCTACACAGCCGCCTCCTACTGGTGGGATGGCGCTGTGGGGGTTCTTTAGTTGGGCCCTCCGTAGGCGTCTCCTGGGAGGGGCCTCAGTGGTGCCCCCTGTGTGGGACATCCATTTGCGTCCCCTGTGCGGTGCCTCAGCGTCCCCTGTGTGGGACCTCAGTGGCGCCCCTGTGCAGGGTCTGCTGGCGACCCCCTCCTGAGGTTTTTGTGTTTTTACAGGTCTCGCGTAGACATGTAGCCTAGTAAATGGCGCCCCTTGCCCCCCCACCTAATCTGTCTCAACCGATCCTATATCTGGCTCTGCCGCTACGGACGTGTCCCACCTTGCGGGGTTGGTGGCCACGCTCCCTGTCCTGTCAGGTAGTGAGAATGATTCCTCCACAACTGCAGTGGCGCATGAGAAGGCACTGGTTGTCTCACTTATTACATCTGTGTGGGAAACTTTAAAGATGGAGGATGCAGCTGTGGCAGAGGGCCGGTCCACCAGTAGTGGATCCCCCTGTCTCTAAGCTGCACAAGGCAACCATGTTTCCGGTAGAGGAACCTCCTGTCTTTTAAAAATCTGGCTAACATTTCTGGAGGGGGAGCAGAATCCCCCTCCTTTTGCTGAATTGGAGTTTGTCTGCAATGCCTCTTGGACACAGTTCTCCTGGTTTCCTGGTTCTCCCTCTGTTTCTGTGTTGGTGCTTAGACATGTGTTTTGGTTTAAGTGTTGGTCTGTGGACTAGGCTTCTAAAAAAGCTCTGACTAGTTTACCTTTTCAAGGCAATTGTCTGTTTGGGGCTACCCCAGACGACATCATTATGAGTCTCACAGGGGGCGGGGAAAGTGTACATCTCTTCCACAGTCTAAAAAGGGAAAAGAGCTTTGTCACTGACGCTGTGCTTCTTTCACGGCACAGTTTCTTCATTCCTCGGTCCACTGACAAGGGTTCAAAACCTTTCAAACCCTCCCTGGGAGGTTCCAAATGGACCTGGTTTGGCAAGGCAAGAGCGGGATTCTCTAGACCCGCAGACAAGGCCCCTTCAGCATGAATGTGTGCCCTCCCGTGACTGAGGTGGCGGGAGTCTTGATTTTGTCCGGTTACAAGATGGTGTTTTCTGGCCTTGTTCTCTGAAAAGGGTTTTGTCCTTCCTATGTGCGTCTGTCTCCGGACCGTTTTCAGTTCTCCTTGGGCCTGTCCAAGCCCTGTTGCCTTCAGGGTGTGATTGTCCCGGTTCCTGTGTCGAACAGTTTCAGGGGTTTTATTCAAACCTGTTCACAGTCCAAAAGATGGAGGTCATGGTACATCCAATTGTGAACCTCATGGCCCTGAACTGCTTTGTGTGGGTACAGATGTTCAGAATGCAGTCCATCCGCACGGTCATGTCGTCCCTTCGTCATGGGGACTTTCTGGCTTCTATCGACATCATGACTGCTTGCTCCGTTTTGCTGTGGGAGAACAGCATTGTTGGCTCGTGGTATTGCCCTTTGGTCTCACCTCCACTCCTTGGGTATTCACAAAGGCATTACCTCAGATCTGGCGTGGTTACATCAGCGGGGTATTGCGGTCCTGGGCTGCCTGGACGGCCTTCTTCTGCGAGCAGAGTCTTTGGCTACCCTGAGGGTTGAGGTAGCTCCTATACAGACCTTGACTGATTTTCAATTGGCTTCGATACAACCTGAAGTCTGCTCTGGATCCTTCCAGAAATTGGATTATCTGGGCCCGAAGCTTCAGCTCTGGCCAGAGTGTTTGTTCCTCTAGACAGACTCCGGCAGTTGTATGCCGTGCGTTATCTACTGTTGTCTGGCAGGTGGGCCTCCCAGCGGATCTGCATGCGGGTGTTGGGTCTGATGGTATCTACCCTTTTGAGGCGATTCCATTTGCACAGTTCCATATGAGTTCCATATGAGATCCTGACGTAATCGAACAAGTGCCCAAGGTCTCTGGACAGATTCAGCTGAGCCAGGAAACCGGGGGGGGGGGGCCTGATCTGGTGGCTTCGCACTCCGGTTCTTAAGCAAGGCTAATCCTTTCTTCTTGTATTGGACAATGGTCATCATTAATGCCAGTCTGTCGGGTGGGGAGGTGTCCTTGGGCTGAGCTCTGCTCAGGGTCGTTGGATGAATCCAGACTACCGGTGAATGTCCTGGAATTTCAAGCAATCAGACTAGATCTGTCTGGATCATGGACGGATTGACTTCGGAGGCTCCTGATACGGATCCAGTCGGACAATGTAATGGCGGTATTTTAAGCACAAACTCTCGCGCCAAGGGTAGCTTGACTAAGTAGCAGCTGCTGTCTTAACCTTAAATGGGTGTACAATATGGATTCCAAAAAATTAGGACTAATCCCTTGTGCAGAAAGCGCTTGCTTCACTATGGAATATTTAGATCCAAATGCAAATTAAGTGCCTATGTACCAACAGTGCAACCAATACAACAATGCAATCAATGCAAATTAATTAATATGTGCCAATAGTGCAATCAAATGTGACTAATACACATCTGTGTGCAATCCTGCAATCGTGCAAATTGATAACAAAAAGTGCATAAGTGCTATAATAAGCCTTAATTACCTATATCATTGAAAATATGTGCAAATCATCCAAATAACGTAACAATCGTAGTGGTACATTTAATGCAGTGCCTTGCATATATGACAATACAGTTCTGCTGCAACAGTTTGATTCTTTCACTGCATCATAAATGTGACTGTACTATTTTGTGCTCTCTTCATAAGTTATGTGCTTCCAGTGACACACCAATTCCACCGTGAAAAGAGGGCCAACAAGGTCTGGTAAGTAGGGACCTATTCCTCATTTTCACGGTGGAATTGGTGTGTCACTGGAAGCACAGCACTTATGAAGAGAGCAGTGAAAGAATCAAAGAACTGTTGCAGCAGCAGCTGTCTATGAACTGTATTGTCATATATGTGAGGCACTGCATTAATATACCACTACCATTGTTATGTTATTTGCATGATTTGCACGTATTTTCAATGATGTATGTTATTAAGGAAGGCCGTGGGATCTGAACTTGGTGCTTTCGGTTCTACAGAAGCCTCCCTTTAAAAATATTCAGGAGTTTCCCCTGCTTACTCTCCCAGAAGGTGGCCATCATCTCTGCTCGCAGGGTGTCGGAACTGGCGGCATTATCTTGTATACCTTACCTGGTGATCCACAAAGAAAAGGTGGTTCTTCTCCCTTGTCCGTCGTTCCTTCGTCTGATTTCCATTTGAATATGTACATTGTGTTGCCTTCCCTGTGTCCCTGGTCAAAATATCCTAAGGAATTTTCCTTACTACTCCTGGATGTGAGTCGGGTGTATTTGGCAGCGTGTATGGAGGTCAGACTTACGGTTTGCAATCACAGACAGACTGTCTGCTTCTTCTGCAACCATTTTTAGATGGATCAGACCGATGATGACTCTGGCCTATTCTGTCAGAGGTCGGGTTCCTCCTTTTCCCTGTTACGTTGCATTCTACTCGGACGCTTAGAACCTCTTGGGCCTTCTGTCATCGGGCGTCAGTTGTGCAAGTTTGCAAGGTGGCCAATTGGTTGTCAGTGTACACTTTCACAACATTCTACAAAGTGGATGTGTTGGCATCTGCGGATGCTTCTTTTGGCTGCAACGTATTGTTGTCAAGTGAACTTACAGCACCCCGCTAGTGCCTGAAAAGTGCCGCTAAATCACTAAAAGGACCGCCATTTTAGTGGCAGTTTTTGCAGCGCTTCAGTGTGAAAGGGGTCTAAGAAGTAGAGGAGGTAAATAAAAAGCTGTTTATTACTGTATTCTGACGGGGGGGGGGCTCCTCCACTATAAGAATACACAGATCAGGACTGCAGCCGCTGATCTGGCATCTTTTTTTTTTTTTTTTCTCCAATGGGTTTGTTTAACCACTTACTGGCCGTCATGACGTCCTGGACTTTGATGGGGGATATCTGGATGATGCCTGTAGCTGCATCATTTCCAGTGAGAGATTCTGTGCACCATAAGAATGATCATAGCGGCAGTTCAGCCACTTGATCACTCTTATAGGCGGCGGGAGGGGACATCCCTAGGAATCAACTTCAAAACCAAGACTTAACACCTTATTTTGCTGAGTCCCAAGTCCACCAAGCCTGCCCAGAAACCCTCATCACAATGAAGGGGCACCCCCAGTCTTGAGAGTGGGGGGGGGGGTGTCTGCACCAGTCTGAATCTAAGGTGTCATGTTAAAGGGGTACAAAGTAGAGTTTCTATTTGTCCTTTCCTCACTTTTTAACCTTCCAGTCTTTTACCTTTAGACCAAAAGAAAGCTTTAATGACTGTCTTGAGCCAACTTTAGCCAAAAGAGTGGTTGCAAAGCAAGGTATACACCTTTTTTCTTTCAACAGCAAGATGAGCAAAAAAAACCCAAAAAACTGACAGACCCCTGCATCAACACAACTAGGGCTGATCCAATGCTAGTTTTCCAGGATGCCCATTTGACAGAAGTTGGTAATTAGAGTGGCTTCTGTTGAACAGTCAGTTGTACAAACGGACCGAAAGTCGGCTGATTCTTGCTGAATTGACCGGTTTTCAGTCCATATGTAACCTGCTTGAGAGTTTCTTCAAAGCACGTTTAAGGCTTCTGTTCAAATGCATTCACGGTCCTAAAATCAAATGGCGGCTCTGCCCTATACTGGACTTGCAATCTTTAAACCATTTTCTTTGTGTACCAAAATTCCAGCTAGAATCAACAGAATCTGTCATTGCGTCTCGCAGACAAGAGGAATTTCTGGCATCAGTAGACATACACGATGCTTGTCTACATATCCTCATCATTCACTCATCTCAACACTTTCTGCATTTTGCTCTGGGAGACCAACATTTCCAATTTATAGCACTACCATTCTGGCTCTATTATCCCGAAAAGTGCTAACCATTCTTCTGGCTCTTCTGAAAACCCAGGGCATTCATGTCACAGCTTATTGGATTGAACTCCTACTTAAAGCGGTAGTAAACCCGCTGACAAAAAAAAAAATAAAAAATCCTGCAAGACAATAGCATAATATGTTAGTATGCATCGCATACTAACATATTATGAAATACTTACCTTAGAATGAGGCTCCCGACACCCGAGTCGGTCAGCGCTAAGGACGCTGACATGTTGGTCCTCTTCTTTCTTCCGGGTACGCGGCTCCGGCGCTGTGAGTGGCCGGAGCCGTGTGACGTCACTCCCGCGCATGCTCGACCGACGGCCTCGCTTCTCGAGGGCGCGCGTACGCGCCCTCACTGCAGTGTGCCGAGGCCGGTGAGTGTCGCGGCCTCGGCGCATGGGCCTTCTTTCTTCTCCTGGTTGTACAGTCGCAGGAATCGCGACTGGCTGAGCCCACAGCCCTCGGAGTAAGATTCCATTCATAAAGTATTATACAATCATACGCTACGTATGATTGTATAATACGATAACAGAACGTCCTAAAAAATAAAAAAAAAAACAGTCGCCCAAATGATGGCGAAATTCATCCTCAAGTTAGGTTATTCGACACTGTACTTACGGGACCCAAAA
>BLSH010214580.1:99674-126445 GCA_018402905.1 Glandirana rugosa | reverse complement strand
TCATTGCATTACTGCAAGTTTAACGCCCTATATTTCATTGCGTTACTGCAGGTTTAACGTAGTCGATTTCATTGTGTTACTGCAAGTTTAATGCCATATATTTCATTGTGTTACTACAAGTTTAATGCCATATAGTTCTGTGCATCACTGCAAGTTTAACGCGATATATATTTTATTGCGTTACTGCAAGTTTAACACCATGCATTTTATTGTATTACTGCAAGTTTAACGCCATGTATTTTATTGCATTACTGCAAGTTTAATGCCATATAGTTCTGTGCGTTACTGCAAGATTAACACCATGTATTTCATTGCATTACTGCAAGTTTAACGCTGCATATTTCATTGCATTACTGCAAGTTTAACACCATATAGCTCTATGCGTCACTACAAGTTTAAACCCATATATTTCACTGCATTACTACAAGTTTAACGCCATATAGTTCTGTGCGTTACTGCAAGATCAAATCACCCGGAAGCCCCGCCCCATATGAGGTCACATCCTGGGGGTGGAGCTGTAACATCATGTGGGGCGGGGCCTCCGGGTGATGTCATCTGGTGGCCACACCCCATGCCAATATAAGGCACAGCACAGAGCGGAGAGGGCATTCCTGAAGGAGATCCCGTCGTGTCAACATGGGAAGAAGAAGAAGAGAGGGAAGAGGACGCCGCAGAGAAGGAGAAGAAAGAAGACCCCACAGAAGATGAAAGACCCCGCAAAAGAGCCGAAGAAAGAAGACACAAGAGAGGGGAGAAAACCGCCGGAGCTGATTTAATAAAATATTTTAAAAAGCTGTGTGGTTTTTTGTGTACATATTTCTTTCCAGGTAAATGGGTAGGGAAACGATGTACCCCATACTCATTTACATAGGGTGGGGGGCTGGCATCTGGGGGCCCCTTTGTTAAAGGGGGCTTCCAGATTCCGATAAGTCCCCGCCCGCAGACCCCGACAACCAACGGCCAGGGTTGTCGGGAAGAGGCCCTTGTCCTCATTAACATGGGGACAAGGTGCTTTGGAGTGGGGGGCGCAGAGCCCTCCCTGCCCCAAAGCACCCATACTCCCCATGTTGAGGCCCGCGGCCTGGTATGGTCCAGGAGGGGGGGAGCGCTCGCTCGTCCCCACCCCCTTTCCTGGCCTGCCGGGCTGCGTGCTCGGATAAGGGTCTGGTATGGATTTTGGGGGGGACCCCACGCTGTTTTTTCAACGTGGGGGTTCCCCTTAAAATCCATACCAGACCAAAGGGCCTGGTATGCTCCAGGAGGGGAATCCCATGCCAGTTTTTTTTTTAAATTTGGCGTGGAGTTCCCCTTCAAAATCCCCAGAGCACAAAGTGCCTGGCATTGTCGGGATCAAAGTCCGATCCCTGTTCACAGATAAACGGTCTGACTTTGACCCTATATAGGACCGTAAATCGCACAGCAGTGTAGGATCAAAGTCGGACCGTTTTTTTGTCGGATAGTGTGAACCCAGCCTTAAGGGAAAATAGATTGTATGACCATGGATGTCAGTCAGATGCGACAAGAGCGGGGCAGGTTCAAAGCCAGGGTCTCTGAGGTTGAAAGTAGGGTCTCCACATTGGAAGATTCAACCAAGTCGGATTCTAAAGAGTTGCGGGCCTCCAGCTGCAGGTCAGACGGTTTCAGGAATGCGCTATTGACACCGAAAATCATCTTAGACAGAACAATATTCGTATCCTGGGTTTACCCAAAAGGGCCGAGGGAACTAAGCCAATAGAATTTGCTGAGCAATTACTGATCACTTTCTTGGGCATGGATAATGTGCCATTGTGGTGGAAAGGGCACATAGGGTCCCACTAATACCATCTAAACTTGGGCCCCCCCCAGGCTTTTTTTACTGTGACTACTGAATTTCCAAGACAGGATCCTGGCAGCTGCAAGGGCTAAATCAGATTTAGCTTTTGAAAAACACAAAGTTATTATTTTTTCTGGATTATTCTCAATCAAGTTCAGCAACGTCGCAAGTCTTATACAGTAATTCGCAAGAGACTTCAGGAAAAGAATATACTGTTCAGTCTCCTTTACCCTAGTAGATTGTGCATCATGGTTGATGGTCAGACTTTCTTTTTTGACACCCCAGCTGCTGCCTCCATCTGGCAGGATGCACGTTAAGAGAACTATTATCCTCTATTAGGAGCACTAACAGATGTCCCTACAGACTTTACTGAGTTACCCCCAGATAGCAAGTAATTGTGCTGCAAGTTTGAAAATGACTTGCTAAGTTTTTGCTAGACTTGCCAAGCTTCACAAGTTTTTTGCACAATTGTAGCAAGTCTGCATTGCATGACTCCAGATCAACTTTCTTTGCAAACATTCTGCAAGTTCTGGTTCAGTTATGTTGTGTAAAAGTTATCCCACCACAGGGGTCACTGTGGCTGAATTTTCATCATTGCTCCCTTCTGTGTGTAAGGTTTTTCTTTAACCACTTCAGCCCCGGAAGGATTTCCCCCTTTAGGACCAGAGCACTTTTTGCGATTCGGCACTGCATTGCTTTAACTGACAATTGCATGGTTGTACGACATTGTACCCAAACAAAATTGACATCCTTTTTTTCCCACAAATAGAGCTTTCTTTTGGTGGTATTTGATCACCTCTGCGTCATTTCTGATCACCGCTATAAACAAAAAAAAGAGCGACAATTTTGCAAAAAAAACACAATATTTCTTACTTTTTGCTATACATATCCAAAAAAAACAAAATATTAAAAAAAATGTATTCATCGGTTTTGGCCGATATGTTGAAAATTGTGAGCATAAACCATAAATCCTACAAAGTGCAGCGCTAGAAATGTTGACTTGGTACTTAAACCTATTATAATACATATATGGATAGATACCATATGAAACCAAAAAAAGGTCACCAAAAATGCATTCCAAGCATATAATGAACGAATATTAAAGTGCAGAATATTAAAGTGCAGTTAAAAATAAACGTTCATATAAACTAAGAGTCCATATCAGTTGCTGAAAAGCTTGTGAGTAGTGATATCACATCCACCGACATGCATAGTGATCCTCCACCGAAAGTGAATAGCTGAGTACTCTTACCAGAGATGAATGAAAATCAAGCATGTATAATGATGGTGAACCATAGATCTGACTAGCTTTGATTCCCCGGTGGAAAGCAGTGGCGGCTGAAGTTTTTGGATGAGGGGGGCGCCAGGCCCCGCCCTTCCTTTTGACCCATCCTACTTCTAATAAGCCCCTCCCCTTATAGAATCCACCCACTCTGTCCCCTGTATTCCACATATTGTGTCAGGAGTATACAGCTCAGCATCACAGGACACAGTATACAGCTCAGCATCACAGGACACAGTATAAAGCTCAGCATCACAGGACACAGTATACAGCTCAGCATCACAGGACACAGTATACAGCCCCAGCATCACAGGGCACAGTATACAGCTCAGCATCACAGGACACAGTATACAGCTCAACATCACAGAACACAGTATACAGCTCAGCATCACAGGACACAGTATACAGCTCAGCATCACAGGACACAGTATACAGCTCAGCATCACAGGACACAGTATACAGCTCAGCATCACAGAACGAACGATGAGAATTAATTTATGGAGTTTTTTAAAAAAAATTTTTTGCTAGTAATGGCAGCGATCTGCGATTTTTAGCGGGACTGCGACATTGCAGCACACATATTGGACAATTTTGACACTTTTTTGAGTTCATTTGCATTTATACAGCAATCAGTGCTATGAAAATGCACTGATTACTGTATAAATGTCACTGGCAGGGAAGGGGCTAACACTAGGGGCGCTCTAGGGGTTAACCGTTTTCCCTGGATAGTGTTTCTATGCGCACCTCCGGCAGCACATGCGCGCTCACGATCCACGATCTCACAGCCACTGTCAGGTGACGGCAGTTTGCAATATCGAGCCAAGTTGCTGCAATCAAGCCACAGCGGACGGTCGGCAACTGGTTAATTGGTGCTGGGGCAGCCATAGAATCACTTTGGGAATGGTGTGCAGAGAGGTGAGTGGTAACCATGAGATCTAATATGGACTTCAGGGAGGTAGAAAATCAAGGAGTTATTAACCCTAATATCCCAATGGTGTAGCACACTTTGGAATGTTTTATTTTTCCTTGTTTATATGCTGAGATTTAGCAGAAAATGTGTGTATTTAACGAGAGGTGGAAATAGAAACCTGGTATTTCCACCACTGTATAGAGGACTACAAATCCCAGCAATACAGTAACAATGCAGAATACCAGCAGCTATAGGGGGCATATATAGAGAGCCATCCATTGCATATAGGGAGATGACTGCACTGTACTGTGTTGTAAAGAGATCCATGTACTGTATACAGGGAGATCCATGCATTGTGCTGTATACAGAGAGACCCATGCATTGTGCTGTATACAGAGAGACCCATGCATAGACCCCTGTGGTGGGATAACTATTATGGATCATGAGTTATGCAATGCAGACTTGCTGCAATTGTGCAAAAAACCTGTGGAGTCTGGCAACTCTAGCAATAGCTTAGCAAGGCATTTTCAAACTTGCAGCACAATTACTTACTATCTGGGTTGTTTCATAGAAACAAATACTTTTTGTATGAAAGATGTATTATTTTATGCAAAGACACAGGGTTTATCATTTTGTATGATTGTTGGATTGAATGTATTTTATACGTGTACAGTAAGGGTTTAGTTTAACCACTTGCCGACCTGTTGACGGCGACGAGATGGCTCGATATCACAAAACGCCGTCATACGATGGCGGCTGCAATATCATGCACTGTGAGCGCGCGCGCGCCGCCGGAGGCACGCCTGCACGCTCACTATGTTCGGGGGGGCCAGGGAGCGGTGGACTCGATCTCCGCCGGCTACCCGCGATACCCCCCCCCCCGCAGTGAAAGAACGGAGGTCTGTGTAAGTAAACATGGATCTCCGTTCTGTGAGAGGGGGAAGGGCTGTGATCACAGCCTTCCTCTATATGGAAGCTGTGATCACTCCCCTTCCCCTGCTAGGGCAGCCCACACACAGTTAGAACACGCCCAGGGAAAACAGTTAACCCTTAGAGCGCCCCCTCCAGGTTAACCCCTTCACTGCCAATGGCATTTACACAGTAATCAATGCATTTTTATAGCACTGATCGCTGTATAAATGCCAATGGTCCCAAAAAAGTGTCAAAATGGTCTGCTATATCGCAGTACCGCTAAAAATCGCAGATCGCCGCCATTACTAGTAAAAAATAATAAAAAATAAAAACCCCAGAAATTAATTCTCATCGTCCGTAAACGCGGCCACTTTTGCGCAAACCAATCAATAAACGCCGATTGCGATTTTTTTTGTCACAAATATGAGGAAGAATATAAATCGGCCAAAACCGATGAAAAAAAAGTTTTTTTATATTTTTTTTTTGGATTTGTATTTTAGCAAAAAGTAAGAAATTTGGGTTTTTTTGCTAAATTGTTGCTCTTCTTTTGTTTATAGCGGTGATCAGAAATGACGCAGAGGTGATCAAATACCACCAAAAGAAAGCTCTATTTGTGGGGGAAAAAAGGACGCAAATTTCGTTTGGGTACAATGTCGCACGACCGTGCAATTGTCAGTTAAAGCGACGCAGTGCCGAATCACAAAAAGGGCTCTGGTCCTAAAGTGTGAAATCCTTCCGGGGCTGAAGTGGTTAATAGCAGTGGGATCAGTATCACCAGATTGTGGGATTATAGATTTGCACTGCTTTCTTCTTTTTTCTTGCCAACAACGGAGACTTGCATAACTCTGGCTATAGACTTGCGGGGCTCTTGCTGTAGACTTGCCATTCAAATTTGCTACAAATTGGAAAAGTATCAACTAGAACGTGTGCTTCAAGTGCTCTGCAAGTGTACAACTTGCCAGGGAAGATGTGCAGCAAGTTAACAAGACTTACAGTTCAATACTGCCACAAATGTGTGGCAAGTTATCCTTGCTATCTTGGCCCCTAATACCAATTGCAGCCCTTCCCTCCTTGCCTCAGAAGATAGATCTGGGGTGGTAGTAGGGGATCTGCTTTGAGGGGTTTCACCTCCCCCATTTCCCCTTTTTCCCTTTTTTTTGTTCTTGGTACATTGGATAGGTATACTATAGTTGCTTATTTTTTGAATAGGGCAGTGGTTCTCAACTCCAGTCCTCGGGACCCACTAACAGGCCAGGTTTGCAGGATAACTAAAATACATCACAGGTGATATCATTTGCTGCTCAGTGATTGGAGTATTCTAGTCTGCATCTCCCCAAGGTAATACTTAAAATCTGGCCTGTTGGTGGGTCCCGAGGATAGGAGTTGAGAACCACTGGAATAGGGCCATCTCTACGCCTCCTTTTTTTTGTTTTTGGCCAGAGAGGGTGTAACGCCCATGTGGTGTGTTTTTGTTGTTTGCTCATACATATTGTGTTTTCTTTATTTTTTTTAAACATATTCATTTAAATGTTTGTTATTCTTATGATCCATCGCTTTGCAATGCAATCCATCACTTAAAGAGTAACTGCAATCTGCTCACATAATTTGTAATAAAAACACCTTTGTCATTCTGAAGCTTCCCTCCAACCACTTTGCATATTATTTTATATATACTGTGATTCTGTACTTGCCAAATATGCTGCAGAAATCTCCCTCCACTGAGTCTGGCTACATCCATTTTAACTGAGGGCAGCTGAAGCTGCTGCCTGTTCACATCCCGGATTTACACAGATACATAGAGGCACACCTCCAGCCCTGCAGCTTTTATCCCCCCTCCCTTCCTGGTAAACTCTCACAGGAGTGAAAAAGAGAGCTGTGCATGATGTCAAACACCTAGACTTTTTACCAGACAAGAAGTGGGCTGTATAAGGTATTTACTGGCAGAAAAAAATGTTTTACTATCCAAAGTTAAAACCGCAAGGACAGATGATTTAATAGATGGTAAGATGAAAAAATGACTGAAGTTCCGCTTTAAGTATCATGTTTTGTATTTCTTAGATGACATTATGTGATCAAGAGTTTTTTTCTATTGTCATGGAATGTCCATGGTCTTAACTCAATATTTAAAAGAGCACTGTTATTCAGGTATTTTAAAATTAATTCCCCACATATAGAGCTACGTCAAGAAACGCATCTTACGTGTAGCAAGCTTTTAGCATTAAAGAAGCCTTGGGTGTAGAAGGCCTATCATGCTACATATTCTATGTTTTCTAGAGGGGTCACAATGTTGATTAGTAAAGGTTTATTATGTACGGTGGAAAATTTATTCTCTGACCCACAGGAAAAATATGAGTTGGCTGTGTTTCTCCTGTGGGGCCAGAGATACATAGTAGTTAGTGTGTATGTCCTGCCTCCTTTTTCAGGGACTTTTCTGTATAGTCTTATAGAGAAGATTTCCCTGTATGGTCCAGCTAGGCTATTGATAATGGGAGACTTCAATGCTATACTTGATCCTGTTTTGGACAGGCCAACTTCCCCTAAATATTTTTCTGGAGAGCTGTCAACATGGGCCCAGATAGTAGGCTTGGTAGAGGTTTGGCGATGGAAAAATCCATCGACTGGATAATACTCTTGTTTTTCAACTTCATACAAGACTGCCTTGTGCATAGATTTGGCTTTTGCCAATCTGGCTATATTAGCGGATATGGTAGATGATAAATATTTGTCTAGTGGGTTATCTGATCATGTCCCGTTTAATGCTCACCCTTCCTTCTCATCATTTTTGGGATGCAGCACAGTGGAGATTAGGATCCTACTGGATTTTACATCCAGACATGGTTAACAAAATTCTGCCCCTTTTAACAGAATATTGGGAGTTTAATGTAGGATCTTCCACACCAGCAATAACATGGGATGCCTTTAAGCCCTATGCCAGAGGACAATATATATCTGCTATCAAAGCGGTCCATAAGGCTCAGCGAGCAAATGGAAATGCTCTGCAGGCCACAGTAGAGGTAAGACCGGCCCAATAGGCCGTGGATCCCTCAGAAGTTAACTTTACTGCTTTACTACATGACAAATGAGCATTGCATTTGCATATGGCCGAGACCACAAGGATGGATCTATATAAAAATAGACAGAAGTCCTTCGAGGAGGGGGATCATAATGGTTACTTTTTGGCCATGATGGCTCAACATGAACAGCCTAGAATCCCGATTTCGGAAATACGCACTCTGTCAGGAGATACAGTTATGCTCATAAGTTTACATATCATAAGGGGGCAATACACAGTATTAAGAACTGGGGTATGTAAACTTTTGATCAGGGTCATTTGGGTAGTTTCTGTTGTCATTATGATTTAAAAAGAGTAAACACCGTTGATTGATAATAAATGGCTTCAGTCAAATACTAACCATGAGTGAAAAATGTTTTTGTGTTCCCATTCATATTCTCTGAAAAATGGCCAAGAAATCATAAATTCTGCCAGGGTATGTAAACTTATGAGCACAACAGTATGGCCTCTACACAGCCTAAATTTTTGGCAATTTTATCAGACACTATATACATCTCAGCTGGCTCTTGATTTCCAGCCAACCGAATTAGCGGCTTGGCTGGACTCCTATATTGGCCTCCCTTTACTCTAGCTGTTTGAAAGAGGGAGCATTGCCGAACTCAATGAGCCATGCTCATATATTCTTAATCTACAAATCTCCAAAGGATACATCCTCCTGTACCTCATATAGGCCTATTGCTCTATTGAATGCAGATTTTAAAATTTTGACAAAACGTATCTCCCGTCTTTTACAACCCATGATTGATCCAAATCAAACAAGATTCATGGCTGGCAGGGCTACGGATGTGAATTTGTAGAGATTATATACCAATATTCATGCTTCACATCTTAATATGGGATCTAGGGTTGTTGCCTCTCTAGATATAGAGAAGGCTTTTGACACTCTTGAGTGGCCTTTTCTGTGGGAGGTGTTCCACAGAATTGGCTTCTCAACGGTGTAAGGGATTTAGCTAGGCAGCGGGTGTGTTTGACCCCCCTGGAAGGGTTCACTACACAAGTTAGGCACAGCGAGACAGCAGTTTCAGATGGAAAAAAAGGTAGTTTATTCTCACTACATTCAATGTTTAAAAACAGCAAAACAAAAACAAACAACAAAATAAATCCTAGGCCCCTTGGCCACTGACTACACAATTGGTTTCCCTGTCTGTCAGCTGGGTACAGCCTACTTCTGTACAAAGCTCCTATCTCTCACTGAACAGTCAGCCACACAGGCTTCTTACCAGACAAGCTGTAACACTCCCCAGTCTGTTGTCCTGACACAGAACCTGGTTCCAGGGTGGAGCACTCACCTATGCTTGCTGGGGGTTCTTGTAGAGGCCTTAATGAGCCAGCTCACTTCAGCAGCGCTCATCACCTTGACACCTGCAAGACTCCCCTTAGTGGTATAAGTCTGCATACAGCTTAAACCTAGGACAAATGTACCTGCTATCCTGCACGCAACCCGGCGTCTTTACCCACCAGCTGTCACGACGGTTTTCATAAAATGGCTACAGGTCCTATATATATGTCCCACAGCTGCAGTAAAAACTGGAGGAAGGCTGTCAACCTCTTTTTCATTATTTAAGGGAACTCGGCAGGGCTGCCCTTTGTCTCCAACCCTCTTCGCTATTGCTATGGAATCTGTGGCGGAGGCCCTCCGTACTTCTCCCAATATCAAGGGACTGCGGATTGGCTGGTTGGAGGAAAGGGTAGCCTTATATGCGGACAATCTTTTATTGTTTTTGAATGATGCTGGACCCTCACTTCAGGGGGCCTTACAGATACTGGATTTTTAGTCCTATTTACCTTCAGCCCAGTAACCATTGAATAAGTCCTTGCTGTCCCCAATAGATATCGAGGCCCATAATATGGCCCCTAATAATATTCCATTGCAGTGGGTAGAGAACTTTAAGTACCTAGGAGTTGTAATCTCTCGTCAAGCATCTGAATTTGTTTCCTTGAATTTGACTCCGATTTTAGGGGAGATTGCGTCAAAATTGAAAGCATCTCTACACATTATCTCTATTGGGATGTATTAATCTGTTAAAAATGAAAATTATACCAAAATGTATGTATCTTTTTAGACAATCCCCTCAGTGGCTTCCTGGCTCTTTTTTACAAAACAAAACAAACTCTTTTCATCCTTTTTATGGGGATTAAAGAACCCCAGATATAAATTAACAACATTGATGCATCTTTGTGATCAAGGCGGATTAGCTTTCCCAGACTTACATAAATATTTTTAGCTACCCACTTGGTCACGGCCGCATGGTGGTTGAGCCCAGATTTTATCTAACTCTTCCACCCGGCTGGAAGCCACAATGTTAGGGTCTATAGAAGCTCTTAAGGCTCTTGTATTTAGGGGACGTAGGGCTCCTTACCATCTGACCACCCAAATGATCAATACTATTCAAGCTTGGGAGGCTGGTCTTGTGAGCGCTCTTCTAAAGATGCAACTTCGCCAAATGTTCCTTTATGGTTAAATCCTGCCCTCTCTCAATTTTATAAATTACCAGAGCCTATTGTATGGACTAAGTATAATATCAAGCTACTCTCCCAGGTGGTCACTGATCGAAAATTGTCTAGCTTTTCTACACTCACCTCATCCTTTAATTTGCTTGGTTCTCATCAATTTAGATATTTACAGATTTCTCATGCTTTTCACGCTCAGTTTCCATGGGATGACTTGGTAATTGTACAATCCACTTTAGAATCCATGCTTAGATTTGAATGCTTGGAGAGGACGACTTCGAGACTGTATTCCCATCTCGTCTTGGCTTCCCTCCTGCCATTGGAGGCTCTTAGGACTAGGTGGATGCTGGACATACTAAATTTAGATATGGAGCACTGGAGGCGTGTGTGGCATTTCCTACTTAGATCTTTGGTATCCCTGAGAGACCCCTTGATTCAATTTAAATTGATACATAGAGCATTTCTTATGCCCCATAGAGTACATAGGATAAATCCTGTGTGCGCTCCTGAGTGTTGGCAATGCAGTGCGGCTCAAGGGGATTTCTCACACATCTTCTGGACCTGTCCATATATAGCTATTTTTTGGGTGGAGGTGGTGGACTTGTTGAACTCTATTACCTCAGCTCCTCTCCCGGTCTTAGTGTCTTTATGTTTGCTGGGCCTGGTGGAGTTAATTCTTTCTACAGTGTCAGAGCAAGAGTTTGTTAGTAATGCATTATTCTATGTGAGAAAAGCCATTGCTTTGCATTGGAAGAAACCTTCTCCCCCCAAGCTTCCATACTGGAAACAACTGGTAAATAATAGTCTTCCGGCGTGGCCGGGATGTGAGAAGGACAAGTCGCACACCGCAAGAGCTCCGTTCAGCAATCCAGTTATAACATCCTACGGCGGCTCACTTCACCTTTTCAAAGACCTGATCGGATCACTGTACTCCCCGCTCTCTGGTGCTCTGTTCCGGGCGGCTGCAGATGTCCCGGACCAAGCTCCATTGCACCAGATCCTCTCAGTACCCCTCCCGCTCGTCTCTCATGGTGGCCATCTTGCCTAAGAAGAAGCAGGGCACAAGAATGTCCACGAGCGCGCACTCAGCCCAGCCGGCTCTGGCACAGGAGGGCCCCTCTAGCGCTGAGCTAATGGCAGCCATAACATCCAGCAAGGAATCCCTGATGGTGAAGATAGACTCCATCTCCATGGAGGTAAGCCTGATTACACATGACATGGAGAAGTTCCACTCCCGCCTGAAGGAGGCAGAAGGCCCGCATCAGGGAGATCCATCATGGAGGACTCCAGGGAGATACATGCACTGCAGATTCAGGTGAAGGCACTACGCGAAAAGGCCACAAACACAGAAAATCGCACGAGGAGGAACAATCTGCATATCCTTGGTATCCCTGAGCGGGCTGAGGGCCCTAAGCCGGCTGAATATGCTGAATCCCTTCTGACCACATTATTGGGCCTAGAGAATCTCCCCTATCCATGTTTGTGGTGGAGCATGCTCACTGAGTGCCACCCACTCCACCGATCCCTGGGGATCCCTCGCAGCCATTTCTCCTACGTTTACTTAATTACCGTGACAGGGATATGATACTGGCTATGGCTCGCAGGCAGCAAGATCTTTCCTTTAACAATAACAGAATCTCCATCTTTCCTGACTACTCACCTGATGTCCAGCAGAGATGTTGATCATTCACAGAGGGCCGCCGGCGCATTAGAGAACATGGCCTCACTTACAGCTTACTCTTCCCCAGCAAGCTCCAGGTAATCGACAGGGACAGATCCCACTTCTTTGAATCGCTGGAGGTGGCCTCTGCCTGGCAGGACGCCCGTGGTCCCTCTTGAGGTGGTGGTCCTGTCGATGCTGCTGCATATGTCACACAGAATGGGGACCTAAGGTATCATTTATATGTTCAGTTGGGCCCATTGCCACGAGTTCCTAGGGTTATTACTGGATAGGGTCTCCTGTCAGTGACAGGCATCAGAGTGCTATCTTGTCTGCAAATGACTAAATTATACACTCCCTGAAGTGAGAGCCAGTTACTTTCTTTTTCACTTGGGAACTTATATTGGAACTCTGGTTACCCATCTACCTCTACCATCACTATCAGACACTAATTTGCTTTTTGTGACTGATTTTTTATACCTCTATGTTTTTGGGCTCAAGCCTGATCAAGACTGATCGGCTCCATGTTTTTTCGAGACCGGTTGGGGTAAGGGCAGGGTAAGTGCAGTTGCGCCAGGGATAGACTGGTTAGCTGTGTTTCAATATTGTTTGACGTGTGTGTGTGTTGGCTTCATCCACTTTTGCTGCCCCTCAGGGAGGCCTCCCACCATGGACTGGCTGCATAAGTTCAGTCGGATAAAACTCAGAATTGATGTCCGGGAATGTCCAGGGCTTAAACTCTAAATTTATAAGGGCACTCCTTATTCAATACCTGAAACCCTTAGCCCCTCATATCATTTTACTTCAAGAGACACACCTGATAGGCAGCAAATTATTGATGTTAAAGCCAAGGCTACAAAATGTTTTTCATGCTTCAAACTCCACATACTCCAGAGGTGTCTCCATTCTCATTTGTAAGTCACTTCCCTGTGCAGTGGAGGCGGTGCATACTGACCCTCAAGGGAAATATGTCATAGTCGTTCTCCCTCTTTGGCAACAGAGATACACAATAGTAGTGGTATATGTCCCCCCCCTTCTTCTCAGATTCAATATTATATACTGTTTTAGACAAGGTCACAATGTATTCTTTATGAATGAGAACACAAAAACATTTCTTTCACTCATGGTTAGTGTTTGGCTGAAGCCATTTATTATCAATCAACTGTGTTTACTCTTTTTAAATCATAATGACAACAGAAACTACCCAAATTACCCTGATCAAAAGTTTACATACCCCAGTTCTTAATACCATGTATTGCCCCCTTTAACATCAATGACAGCTTGAAGTCTTTTGTGGTATTGGTGGATGAGGCTCTTTATCTTCTCAGATGGTAAAGCTGCCCATTCCTCTTGGTAAAAAGCCTCCAGTTCCTGGAAATTCTTGGGCTGTCTTGCATGAACTGCACTTTTGATCTGCCCAGAGTGGCTCAATAATATTGAGGTCAGGAGACTGAGATGGCCATTCCAGAACCTTCACTTTATTCTGCTGTAGCCAATGACAGGTCAAATTTGCCTTGTGTTTTGGATCATTGTCATGTTGGGATGTCCAAGTATGTCCCATGCACAGCTTACTGGCTGATGAATGCAAATGTCCTTCCAGTATTTTTTGATAACATACTGCATTCATCTTGCCATCAATTTTGACCAAATGTCCTGTGCCTTTGTAGCTCACACATCCCCAAAACATCAGCAATCCACCTCCATGTTTCACAGGCCTTGTTGACTCCTCTCCAAATGTAGAGTTTATGGTTGTGGCCAAAAAGCTCAATTTTGGTCTCATCATGATTTTGTGTCAGAAGGTTTGAGGCTTGTCTCTGTGCTCTTTGGCGTATTATAAATGGGATATTTAATTCGCGTAGTAATGGCTTTCTTCTGGCGACTTGACCATGCAGCCCATCTTTCTTATTGTGCCTCCCTATTGTGCAGCTTGAAACAGCCACACCATATGTTTTCAGAGAGTCCTGACGTTATTTGTGGGGTTTTCTTTGCATCCAGAACAATTTTCCTGGCAGTTGTGGCTGAAATCTTTGTTGGTCTACCTGACCGTGGTTTGGTTTCAACAGAACCCCTCATTTTCCACTTCATGATTAGAGTTTGAACACTGCTGATTGGCATTCTCAATTCCTTGGATATCTTATTATATCCCTTTCCTGTTTTAAACAGTTCAACTGCCTTTTCCCGCAGATCCTTTGATTCTTTTGCTTTCCCCATGACTCAGAATCCAAAAACGTCAGTGCAGCACTGGATGAAAGATGCAAGGGTCTGTCAGGAGTCCAGAAACTCATTGACCTTTTATACACACGCACTAATTACAAGCAAACTGATCACAGGTGAGGATGGTTACTTTTAATAGCCATTCAAACCCCTTTGTGTCAACTTGTGTGCATGTTATCAGGCCAAAATCACTAGGGTATGTAAATATTTGATCAGGGTCATTTGGGTAGTTTCTGTTGTCATTATGATTTAAAAAGAGTAAACACAGTTGATTGATAATAAATGGCTTCAGCCAAACACTAACCATGAGTGAAAGAAATGTTTTTGTGTTTTCATTCATATTCTCCGAAAAATAGCCAAGAAACTATAAATTCTGTCAGGGTATGTAAACTTATGAGCACAACTGTATGTGCTGGGTGGAACCCCATGCACACACATATGAATCTCTTGTGCCCTTTAAGATGCCATTAATTGAAGCTATGTCATAAGAAAAAAATCTGTCAATTGAAAAAATTGACAGAATGGACAATAGACCTGCAACACACATGGAAGACATGTTGCAAGAAATATGTTCTAGAACACATACATTTATTCAATTGCATTTAACTGCAAATTTCTGTATGTCAAAGGTAATATAAAAAAGTTACTCTTTCTAAATAAACTTGTCAGGAGATTATTAAACTCCCGAAAAAGTGCCACTGTAGGAAAGGTTTATATCTGATGGACTCATTCAGGCCAATAAGTTTTATGGCTGCCAGGGTATGGATCCACCTCATTTCTCTCTGTAGGAGGAGTCTATCCATATCCCCCCCCCTTTGATGCATTAGGAGATATTATACTGTGAAGAGTCCATAACTACAATATTCCCGCCCATATCGGCTTACCTTATAATTATCATTATTCATCCTTAAATCTGTCAATGCTTTTTGTTGGGTAAAAGGAGGATTGGAGATTCTGTTGTCCATCTCCCATTTCTCCTGTTCCAATTCTCTGGTTACCTGCTGGGTCAAAGCCTAGATATTTGGGTTACCTTGTAGAATTGGAAGTAAGCGTGATTTGAAAACATCCATCCACAGAGGAAGACTGGGGGGAACTCTCGTCATTCTGAGACTACAAATGAGTGGATGGTAAGGACTCATCATGGTTACCCTCGTCTTATAATTCCATCAAGTCAGTAAGGGCTCTAACGTCATTTATTAACAAATCCCTCCACGGTTCGTCAGTAAATGAACCAGCGACCCTGGAAATGGAGTTGTCTTTGTCAAAAATAGTTTTGTACATTGATTTTGGGACAAATAAACGGACATCTTTAATGACCTCAAAACTGTCAGCTTTTTGTGTTAGACAGAAAGTAAGACCCGGACTTGATACCCAGATCTGATCTTCCATCAAAGGATAGGAAAACAAATTCGTTACTTGGAGCTTGTTTTGGCTGTGCTCTTGGTTTGTGTTGTCACCCCCATTGGGAGCTTTTAGGCTGGATTCACACCAGTCTAGTGCGAATTCCAGCCTGTCTGCTCTCGAGAAGGGGCAGAGACGCCGTTCGGCGGGCTCCTGTCCATTCTCACAGCGCAGCAGCTTTGGGGGGAGGGAGGGGCCGCGAGCAGGGGGAAATATGCCAGTTCAGTGTGGAGCACATCTCCGTGCTAGATGCGTTCCCATTGAACTTAATAGGCTGGGAATTCGCACCGCATTGCACAGAAAACGCACAGGTTTTCTGTGCAATGTGGAGTGCGAATGCACTGCACCTATGTGAACCCGACACATTGAAAACAACGTGTTTTCAAGTGTCATGTTTATTGGATGCGGTGTAAGCCGCATCCAATTCGCATAGGTGTGAACCCAGCCTTAGTGATCTGTGGAAAGCTGGGAAAAATATAGGTGTTAATTTTACATCCTCATTTAGGGGTGCTGATTGGGGGTCCCCCAACTGTGTATTAGTGACATTGGAGCCTACCTTAGGTAGAAAATAAGTGTGCTCATTTGTAAAAGAACTAGAAAGTGCAAGGACCTGTTCACCCAGTGAGGAAAAAGAAAATACAAGTGACTGGTGATTTGTAGTCTCAGAATGATGAGAGTTCCCCTCAGTCTTACGCTGTGGATGGATGTTTTCCTCCTCCTCCACATGTATAAGCCAAAATCACGCTTACTTTAAATTTTACAAGGTAACCCAAATACCAGGGCTTTGACCCAGCAGGTAACCAAAGAATTGGAACAGGAGAAATGGGAGATGGACAACAGATTCTCCAATCCTCCTTTTACCCAACGAAAAGCATTGACAGATTTAAAGATGAATAATGATAATTATAAGGTTAGCCAATAAGGGCGGGAATATTGTAGTTATGGACTTTTCACAGTATAATATCTTCCAATGCATGAAAGGGGAGGGGATATGTATAGACTCCTCCTACAGAGAGAAATTAGGTGGATCCATACCCTGGTAGCCATAAAACTTCTTGGCCTGAATGAGTCCATCCGTTATACACCTTTCCTATAGTGGCACTTTTTTGGGAGTTAAATAATCTCCTGACAAGTTTATTTAGGAAGAGTAACTTCTTTTATATTACCTTTGAAATACAGACATTTGCAGTTAAAGAGATGAATGCGTTCTAGAACAAATTTGTTGTAACATGTCTTCCATGTGTGTTGCAGGTCCATTGTCCGTTCTGTAAATTTTTTCAATTGACAGATTTTTTCTTATGACATACCTTCAATTAAGGGCACCAAGAGATTCATATGTGTGTGCATGGGGTTCCACCCATGCAAATATACTCAAATGTACAGTATTTGTTTAACCATCCTAGTGAATATCAGTCAATTCTGGTTTTGTCCATTAGGTGGCGCTCTACTAGAGGGACAATATGAGATATTTAATCTATCCGGGTATCAAGTCCGGGTCTAACTTTCTGTCTAGCACAAAAAGCCAACAGTTTTGAGGTAATTAAAGATGTCCATTTATTTGCCCCAAAAGCAATGTACAAAACTATTTTTGACAAAGACAACTCCATTTCCAGGGTCACTGGTTCATCTACTGATGAACCCTGGAGGGATTTGTCAATAAATGGCGTTAGAGCCCTTACCTGAATGTGCATGTATCGAATCTGTAGTGAATTATCATCCAAAGATCGATGTAGAGGGTTAGATGGACTCTTACCAGATGGGTTGGGTACACTTGACCGTATGGTCAGTGGACCTTACAGGCTTGCAGTGGAAAACTCCACAAACAGTAATGGCAGGATCTCTGTTGGTGGTGCTGGTGAACTTCTCCCCTTGGGTGGTCCCTTCGGTAGCACCGGAGTCAAGGCTACCCTCGACATCAGACCTCACCGGGAACCATGTGAAGAAAAGAAACCGCTCCACATTGTGTAGTAAAACATACCAGTTTATTCCACCGATACAGGAACAGACAAAAATAAAATCAGGCAAATAAAATGCATAAAAGAAAGACTGTGATAGGCACGTGGTCCTCATCCGACGCATTTCATCCGCACAGATGTCTTCAGGGGTACCACTACCGCAGTATAAATACCAATGCCCCCCATTGACCACACATCAATTAAATTAGGCTCCGCCTACCAGTATAACCTGGAAGTGCGGCTCATTCACAAGATGGTGCTCCAAGCCTCACTCTCAATACAGGAAGTGAGTACGGACACGGGTCCAACCTGCTCAATGACATACTATAAGAAAGTAAAAAGGTAACAGTCATACCAGTAAGTGTAACCACACCGATAATCTGCACAGCTCCTAGAAAAACCATAAATCTTCCTGTTTAAAAGACCATGGTGGAATGATCCCGGAACTGGAAGTGACGATCCTATACCCGGAACTGGAAGTGCGGCCGGGAGGATGTCAAACTAACAGGCGTCCACTGATTGGTTAGCTAGAGGGTGATGAAAGTCGTGTCACTTCCGGAGCAACCCGGAACAGGAAACAAACACTTAAAGGTCACCAACTTGGTAAATAGAAGCCGTGTCACTTCCGGGGCAACCCCAGAACAGGAAACAAACACTTAAAGGTCACCAACCTGGTAAATGTAAACAGTAAGGTCATGATTCACCACACTTAGACAAAAATGGATGATAATATTAAACCACAAAATAAATACATACCAATGGCTGATAGGTTAATTAGAATGATGGAAATAAGTGATATATAGTTTTAATTTTAATCAAGTGTCACAATCCGGTCAGCTCCCAAATCCCAATGGTCTCCAGAGATGGACATAAGCTCTCGCAACCCCCATTTCCTAATGGATGGATGACGATTAGAGTCTGGTATTCCTTCTATTCAGCTAGAGAAATCCCCAGTCTGGGCAGAATAGGGTCCCGAGGGTGAATAGAAAGAAGGGATCTCTCAGATCACCATTAGGTTGAATTAACACCAAGCTCATTCTCTATAGACCAACTTTTAGGGAAGATAGGATCCCAACATAGGGCTCTGGGGACATACCACAAGGGTAGCAGGTCCAATTCCCCCTTGGATACCGGGATTCAGTGTTATAGTGTTTTGGGAGTACCAGAAGTTGTGTCACTCATGGGAGGGTCGCCTAATGGGGGCCTTCTGGTTCTCTGGGACATGGTCTGTACAGTCTGGAGGAAAGAAGGGAGAGGGGAGACATGATTGAAACCTTTAAATACATCAAGGGGGTGAATAAGGTTCAGGAGGGCAGTCTTTTCAATATGAAACCAAAATTAAGAACACGGGGACATGACCTCAAACTAACTGGGGGGAAGTTCAAAACTAATCTTAGAAAGTATTATTTTACTGAAAGGGTGGTTGATGATTGGAATAAACTACCAACAGAGGTTGTGAGACAGTCAACAGTAAATGACTTCAAACATGCTTGGGATAAACATAAATCTATAGTCAGACAACAAGGTTAAGGTAAAAAAATAAATAAAAAAAAATTATAAAAAAAAAAATAAAAAAAAATAAAAAATGATAAAATAGATAAATAAATAAAAAGGGGCAGACTCAATGGACTACTCAGTCTTTTTCTGCCGTCACTTTTCTATGCTTCTATGTCTTGGTGCCTGCGATGTTCTGGTGACGGTGGCATCTGTAGGCGGGCGCCTAATGAGTGCCTCTGGTTTTTGTGTGGGGTGGACCCCTTGGTTCCATCTGTTCAGGTTGGACCTGCTACCCTTGTGGTATGTCCCACGAGCCCTATGTTGGGATCCTATATTCCCTTATAGTTGGTCTGTAGTGAATGAGCTTGGTGCTCAACCTAATGGTGATCTGAGAGATCCCTTCTTCCTATTCACCCTCGGGACCCTATTCTGCCCAGACTGGGGATTTCCCTAGCTGAATAGAAGGAATAACAGACTCTAATCGTCATCCATCCATTAGGATATGGGGTTTGCGAGAGTTTGTCCATCTCTGGAGACCATTGGGATTCGGGAGCTGACCGGATTGTGACACTTGATTAAAATTAAAACTATATATCACTTATTTCCATCATTCTAATTAACCTGTCAGCCATTGGTATGTATTTATTTTGTTGTTTAATATTATCATCCATTTTTGTCTAAGTGTGGTGAACCATGACCTTCGTGTTTACATTTACCAGATTGGTGACCTTTAAGTGTTTGTTTCCTGTTCCGGGTTGCTCCGGAAGTGACACAGCTTTTATCACCCTCTAGCTAACCAATCAGTGGGCACTTGTTGGTTTGACATCCTCCCGGCCGCACTTCCGGTTCCGGGTATAGGATCGTCAGTTCCGGTTCCGGGATCATTCCACCATGGTCTTTTAAAAAGAAAGATCTATGGTTTTTCTAGGAGCTGTGCAGATTATCGGTGTGGTTATACTTACTAGAATGACTGTTACCTTTTTACTTTCTTATAGTATGTCATTGAGCAGGTTGGACCCGTGTGTGTACTCACTTCCTGTATTGAGAGTGAAGCTTGGAGCGCACACAGGTGCCATCTTGTGAATGAGGTACTTATTGAGCTTTTCAGCTCCCTCTATTGTCTGAATTGAGAAATGACAAGTTCTCTAAGATGTTGTATTTTCTTTTTTGATTAGGCCGTCTTAAGGATGGTGATATCTTCTCCTTTATGGTCTCACCACCCTTCTATGACATTGGAGCCCTATTTATTATTGCCTATATATGCTCTTTGTTTGAAGGTTATTAATGATTACTATGTATAACGATGGATTTGCAATATATGGAGGATGTGATTTAATAACAAATGGTAATTGAGCTTGTGTATATGCACATATAATTTTGTCATATTCTAAAATTGTTCTTTTGATTGTAGTGTCTTCTACGTCTCCAGAAACATGTAGAGAAAAAATTAAATCTACTGCATGGTTATTGTACACATTCACTTCAATGTTGATGAGAATATGGTTTTAAACTTTTGTAAAGAGGTCATTTACAACCCATTATAACAGAAGATGATACCCTGGAAGAAATATTCCAACAACCCCCAATATTGGCTTTCAGGCAACCACCCAATCTTAGACAAAAACTAATCAGCAGGAAACTACACTCTGATTATCAAGTCACTAATAATGGACACAGACCCTGCAATAAAAAACGTTGCAAACTGTGCAACCAGATCAATCCATCCAAAAGTGTCACACACATAAATGGGACCTTCAATATCATGGGATCATACAGCTGTACCTCTAGTAATGTGGTATATCTCATTCAATGCAGTCGGTGCAATAAAGGATCCTATGTTGAGGAAACAGGACAGAAATTGCAAACAAGGATGAATTTACACAGACATACCATCAAGAATCATCAAGAAAATGATTTCTGCACACCAGTGGGACATCATTTTTCACAACCGGACCACACTATTGAAAACCTCAATGTTTTAGTTCTTAAAGGGGATTTCAGAACCACGCAGGAAAGGAAAACGTTTGAACTGAGAATGATTCTTCTTTTTGACACAAAAAATAATGGCTTAAACTTGGATATAGGTTTTCACACTCATTATTCTTACGTTTTACGACCCCCTCTGTGACTGTCACCCCCCTCCCTTCCCCAGTCTATAACTCTGCCTGTCTTATCTCACTATTTCTACAGCTAGTTTCATTACCATGGCCTTATACATTGATTTGTATTTGTTTGTTTTTCCTTTCCCTTAGAGGTTTTTTTTCTCTTTTTTTTTTAACATTTGGCTAAAACTGTTTTTATTCAGTACTGCTTGGACCTTGAAGAAGGGGAGATACCCCGAAAGCTTGTCCTGAAAAATTGTATGTTAGTGCAAATAAAAAAAGTATCACGGACAGTACTCAATTTTCTCTGAAACTTTTGTAATACATTTTTGAAGATTTTTTCTGAAAAAACATTTTGTAAAAAAATATTTTTGTCGTTGACCCATCAAAGTCCCATTGTTTCTATTCTTGTCTTTATAATGTTTAGTTAAAGGATGAGGTGCCAATATTCATCAGACATTCTGCTAAAAAATTGATTTCATTGTGCTATTGTTTTATTTAACCATGTGGGGAAGAACCTAAGTGCCTCTTTGCTCCTGGGAGAGTATTGGCTTGGCCTTTTGTCATTTTTTGCCAGTGCTGAAGGAGTTAAGGCAGATTAACGTTTTGGCGTGCTGCCGCAAGGAAATGGAGGGTGCTGAAGTTTCTGCTGAGCAGCCGGACCAATCCTTTGGCAGGGGGAGGAGTCACCGCTCTGCAAAGGAGGATGAGCGTGTCGCCATCTTGGATCCACGTGCTGAGAGGTGGAGGAGCAAGCATGGCGTATTCTAGAGTTTTCAATGTTGATTGGAAGATCTTTGCACCGGGTGTCGGCCCTTGGCCAATCGGGCTGAGTGCAGTACATCCCTAAGTGCTCAGGACTAGCCACTAATGTCTGGCTCTGGATCACCTGCGGCCACGGCGGAGAATCTCTACTTGAGGTAGTCTCCCCGGCCTTATCACCATGGGTACTGCAAGTGTATTGCTGTTTCTGCTACTGAACCAGCTTCTGTGGTCTCTGCAATAGTTGTTCTGTCCTCTGAAGTATCTGCTACCATAACCGTATCTACTACCACTGAAACCATTGCACCTGCTAGCATCACCGCCCATGCAGTGGAAGTGTCAGTTCCCAAAGCCACCGTTTGGGGTGAGTCTTCTGCAGTCACTGATGACCCTGGTCGGGTGACCACCTCTACTGCAACAGTACCCTCTACAAAAGCAAGTGCCCCAGTGACCTCCCGCGGCTGCGGTCGAGGTTGCTTACACTCCCTGATGTTGGAAGCTCCCTGGGAGTAGGAGGAATAGCACTGCAAGTATTGCTCGAGGGTTTGGTTGGTCCTCTCCGTTTGACCATTGGACTGTGAATGGTAGGCCGAGAAGAAGGCCAACTCAATTCCCAAAGTGGCACACAGGGACTTCCAGAAGCGGGGAGTGAACTGTACTCCCCGATCCAACACGATATTGGTAGGAATCCCATGTAAGCGGACCACCTCCCTTATAAAGATTTCCCACGGTCTCAGCCGCTGAAGGAGTACCTTTCATTGGTATGAAATGTGCCATCTTTGTAAGATGGTCCACAACCACCAGGATTGTGTTGAATCCTGCAGATGGTGGTAGTTCGACTATGAAATCCATTGCGATTTGGGACCATGGTCTTTCCGAAATAGGCAATGGGTTGAGTAGTCCCCAGGCCTGTGGGATGTATAGTCTATTTCCGAACCACCACAACCCATCTTTCAGCATGAGTCGGGAATCCGGTGGTTCGGTGAGGCCGGTGCAGGATTTTCGGATCTGAGAAAAGAGATCTTCCTGGGTGAGCAGGAAACTGTGGGCCGGAAGGATACTATCTGGTGGAGATGTGTCCTCTGGGACATGGAACATCCTTGACAGCGCATCCGGCTTTACATTCTTAGCCCCGGGCCTGTAAGTGATGTGCAGCTGGAACCGAGAGAAAAACAGTGCCCACCTTGCCTGCCGGGGTTTCAGTCTCTTGGCGGTCCACAGGTACTCTAGGTTCTTGTGGTCTGTAAAAACCAGAACAGGATGTGAAGCTCCTTCCAGGAGGTACCACCACTCTGCCAGGGCCGACTTGATAGCCAGCAGTTCCCTGTCGCCTACGTCGTAATTCCTCTCCGAAGGTGTTCATTTTCTGGAGAAAAAGGCGATGGGATGAAGCGAAGCCTTTGGGCCTCGTCTCTGCGAGAGGACTGCTCCCACTGCTGTCTCAGAGACGTCCACTTCTAGAGTGTATGGTAATGCAGGATCCGGATGTTTGAGAGCGGGGGCAGATGTGAACAATTTCTTGAGTTGAGTGAAGGCCTCTTGGGCCTTGGGAGTCCAGCAGAAATGTGAGTCCTACTTGGTGAGTTGGGTTATTGGGATGATGACTGCCGAAAACCCATTGATGAACTTCCGGTAGAAGTTTGCAAACCCAACGAATCGCTGGACTCCCTTCTTGTCAACTGGAGCGGGCCAGTTCAGGATGCCTGAGACTTTCTGTGGATCCATGGTGATTCCAGCAGTGGAGATGTTGAACCCCAGAAATGAAATGTCGGTGCACTCAAAGGCGCATTTCCCCGCCTTGGCATAGAGGCCATGTAGTATGAGGCGGGTGAGCACGCTCTTCACATGCCTACGATGCTCTTCCAGAGAGGGGGAGAAAATCAGCATGTCATCTAAGTAAACAACTACGAACTGATCTAAGAAGTCCCGGAAAATGTTGTTTACTAAGTGCTGGAAAGTTGTAGGGGCGTTACATAGTCCGAAGGGCATCACAAGGTATTCATAGTGCCCAAACCGCGTTCCGAAGGCGGTCTTCCATTCATCCCCTTTGCGAATGCGGATGAGATTGTATGCCCCGCATAGGTCCAGTTTAGTGAAGATGGTTGCGGTCCCTAATCTCTGGAAGAGTTCCGGAACCAGAGGTAACGGGTATCGGTTCTTGATGGTGATCCAATTGAGCTCCCGATAATCAATGCAGGGCCGGAGCAAATGGTCCTTCTTCTCCACAAAGAAGATTCTGGCTCCTGCTGGTGAGGTGGATGGTCTAATAAAGCCTTTCTTCAGATTCTCATCCAAGTATGCCTTGAGGGCGACCAACTCCACCTCGGATAGGGGAAAAATTCCATCCGAACGGGACTTCAGCCCCCCGGTAGGAGGTCAATCGGGCAGTCGTAGGACCGGTGTGGTGGGAGGACGTCAGCTCCCTTCTTACTGAGGAATTCGTGATAGGGTGCCGGGACGGCCAGGCGGGATTCTCACACAAGCGGCATGACAGTAGCGACTATCTTGCATCAGTGAGATACGCTCAATGAGGCTTCTATAAGGCGTGGTTGTGCCTTTCCCCATTTCTTTTGCATCATCTAGCAATCCCCTGGGATGTCTCCCATACAGTAATTCAAAACGGGAGTAACCTGTAGATGCCTGAGGTACCTCTCGTATGGCAAACATGAGGTATGGCAGCAAAATATCCCAATTTCTCCCATCTTTGTCCACCACCTTTTTTTTTTAACATCATTTTGAGAGTTTTGTTAAATCTCTCCACAAGACCATCAGTTTGCTGGTGGTAGACAGAGGTACGGAGTTGGGAGATTTTGAACAACTTACACAATTCTTTAGTGACTCGTGACATAAATGGGGTGCCTTAATCCATCAATACATCTTTTGGAATACCCACACTACTAAATACCTGGACAAGCTCTTTGGCAATAATATTATTTGAGGTATTACGCAAGATAATGGCTTAAGGACATCACGTTGCATAGTCCAGTATAACCAGTATGTGCTGATGGCAGACTTTACTACTGGTCCCACCAGATGCACACCAATTCTTTCAAAAGACACTTCAATGATTGGTAATGATACCAGCAGACTGTACAAATGGGGCGATGGTGCAGAATTCTGACACTCTGGACATGACTCACAATATTCTTTGACATCTGCATATAACCCGGGCCAAAAGAATCTCTGATTATTCTCTCCTTGGCGTTCTCTATACCCAGATGTCCCCCTATTATATGACCATGGGCTAAATCTAATACCATCCAGTGATAGGGTTTGGGAACCATTAGCTGCTCTACCTCCTCCCCTTGCTTTACCCCTTGATACAGCAAGTTATTTTTCATAGCCGTGTAGATAAAAGACACCCCTATATTAGGTTCAACAGGTTCCCCATCTACCATTTTAATGTTTTCTCTGGCTCTATTGAGTGTGGTGTCCTTTAGTTGTTCTGTACAAAAATCATCTTTTCTGACCTCTAAGTTAGGCACCACATTCTGTCCACTCTCACTATTAGAGTAAGAGATAATTTCTTGTTCATTAACCTCCAGCTCCTCCTGCTCCCCAGTCATTACAGAAAAAGGAAAAGGATCTTCCTTGGGCACGCCAACAGTTTTCCTTTCAATTGGGTAATCAAAAGAGTCTGGTGTGAGTTCCCGTGTTTCCTCAGCAGGGGGAGCTCTGTCCTCCCAACTCCTTTTGTTTTCCCATAAACTACAAAAGTGGGCAAAATCTCTCCCCACTAGGGCTTCGTGCAGCAGTGAGGGTACCACACCCACTGAATGTGTCACTATGCCCCAAGGGGTATCAATTTCAACCACAGCAGTCTGGTTGTCACGTGTGTCTCTTTGTATGCAAATAACCTAATGGTGCTAGGGTGTAACTTTTCAGGATATACACAATCACCTTTGACTAAGGTCACCACACTACCAGAATCTAGCAGAGCCATAAATGACTTTCCATCAACACACATTTGTTTTCCATGCGCTCCTGACACGTTGCAGTACATACCACCTGTGAAAAAAGAGACATGCCTTTTCTCAAGCAAGTAGACTTGTGCACAGCGGAAAAATTCGCTATGTTTCGTTTCGTTTCTATTCGGTGCTGTTGATTCGTAACTAGAGTTGAGCGAACATCTGGAAGTTCGGGTTCTGCTGGTCCGTCCGAACTTCGGGACAAAGTCCGGGTCCGGGTCCGGATGGAACCCGAACGATCGCACGGACAACGAACCCCATTGAAATCAATGGGGACCCGAACTTTTAGGCACAAAAATGGCTGTAACAAAGTCCTGGAAAGCCCTAGAGGGATGCAAAAGGAACTAAAATGGGGGTAAGGGTAGGGCAAGTGCCCTACAAAAAAATGGGGACAGGGTAATAACTTTAAATATTTAAAAAAAAATAAAAACATAAAAAATGCAAAAATGGAGGTGAATTTATAAATTTCAATAATGGGACAGGGGTAAAAAAACATCCCGTGAACGGGATGGGAATGGGGGTAAAATCAAGGAAAACGTAGGGAGATCCCGAAAGGTCCTGAAACAATGTCGGTAAAAACACGGATTTTCAAGCCCAGGGGTAACTAAAGTTACCCCAAGCAACAGGCACGCTAGCAAGCCCAAGGTAGGCCTGGGCCTGGGCCTGAAACAGGGCTTCAAGCCTGCCTGGTCGTCTTGGGCTTGAAGGTCTACAAGCGAGTTGAGATCAATGCTTAGTTGTCGTGGCTTATCTTTGCTTTGCTTTGTATCG
>BLSH010214580.1:80830-98194 GCA_018402905.1 Glandirana rugosa | reverse complement strand
GAGCACGATCGTGGCGATCGTTGTTTTAAGCAGAGTTTAATCTGCAACTCAAAGCAGCGGTATTTGAAATCTCAAATTCCCCCAACAATCTGATCGTTGAGCACGATCGTAGCGATCGTTGTTTTATGCAGAGCTTGATCTACAACTCAAAGCAGCGGTATGTGAAATCTCTAATTTCTGCTATCTGTCCTCAGAGCAACAGCACAGACAGCAGTAGTAAAGTAATCTATCTCAGGATGCAGGATCAGGTCTTAAAATGTCTCAAATCTCTCCCTCAAGCTTTCAGCTTCCTTTCCCTACACTAACCCAAGGAGCATGTGACTGCAGCACTGTGACTCCAGCTTATAAAGAGGCTGGGTCACATGATTCACTGGCCAATCACAGCCATGCCATTAGTAGGCATGGCTGTGATGGCTTCTAAGCCAAACCAGTGAAACGCTTGTTGATTGGCTGCCCTGCAGCTTCTCAACACGTGGAGTAAAATAGCAGAACACCGGACTGAACCCGAACGATTTTTTAAATGTCCGGGTCCGTGCCACGGACACCCGAAAGTTCGGTACGGACCCGAACGTTACAGTCCGGGTTCGCTCAACACTATTCGTAACAATTCGTAATTTTGTGATACAGCATTTTTCGTGATCGGACTAATTCGTAATTTTGTAGCGACATTTTTCGTTGAATCGGAATTATTCGTATTTCTGAAAGCCTTATTTTTCGTTGATTTCAAATTCGTACTTTCGTTGATTCTGGTGGGCACAACTTGTAATTTTGTAATTTGTCCTTTGGTAAGATTACCTTTCTCGTGTTGCTAACGTGTTTCGAATGTATTCATACTTTCGTAAATACATAATGCTTACTTGTTATTCGTAACTGTTATAAAGCTTTAGTTGTGTTTTTGACACGCTCTCAAACCGGCGCTGCCTAACGTGCTTCAAATGGATTCGTACATTTGGAAATACATCGCGGCTGTTTGTAAAGATTCTAAATATCGTATTTTACTCTCGTTTTCGACACTGGGGCCTATAGCTTGATGATTGGTTTCAGCATAATTCGTTGATGCGTTAATGCATCGACAAATTCGTTAATGTGTTAATGCAACAACGAATTATGCCGAAACCATTCGCTATTTACGATATAATTTAGTTCGGATTCGGTTGTATTCGTAATTTTTTTTCGGATACTCGGATGCATCCAAATGTTCGAAAGTCACAAAATTCGGACGAATTTTGATTCGTTACGAAACGAATCACACAAGCCTACAAGTAAGCATTATCACATTGCATTGGTTCATCATTTAGGGAACAGTTAGCAGCAATATGACCAAGTGCATGTCAGCGATAACATTTTATATTTTCTGTACCCATTCCTCTAAATGGCCTCAGAGACCTTCCTGACCTATTTGGCCAGTCTCCAGGTCCTGAGCCCATAGTCTCGTTATTTGTAGCAACAGTCTTGTAATTTTTCTACACGCTCTTGAACCGTTGAACAGTCACCGGATCTTACCGGGCCATTTTTCACCCCTAGAGACATTGCAGTGGGGCACAGATGGGTGAAAAAAAGTCCTCAGCAGCAGTATATCTCTCCACCAGGTCCACCAGCTGGTTTGCAGTCTTAGGGTCCCCATGGCTGACCTATTTCCTTAAAGTGGCAGGGAACGCCCATAAAAAATGGTCCATGACCACACGCTTCACAATCTTAGGGCCTGGCAAAGTCTCCTGCTGCACTTCTTGGTGAGGTGTATTAAGTCAAACATCTGGGAGCGGGGTGGCTAATATGACCACCAATGCACCCTTTCAGCCTGGACTGCAATGGTGATGCCCATGCGTGCAAGCACCTCAGTTTTTGGGATGGGCTGGCTGTTCGAGTCAAACGTAAGTTCGTGTCGAACAACGCCATTTTGCAAACTTAGAACATTATAGGGCATCTCTGGGAACTTCGAGCACCCCATAATGCATTCCAATGGCGGGGAAATGCCACCCGCTGATTGGCCAAGGCATGCACATGACCTTCATGCTTTGGCCAATCACAGAGCGCTCTTCTGTGAGAGATATGATTGGCTAAAGACAGGGTGCCTTTAGTCAATCGCTGCTCAGCAGCCTCAATCCACACCCCACACTATATAAAGCCACTTGTACAGCGGCTCTATGTAGTGTGTGAAATGGCGGTGTTAGAGAGAGATAGAGACAGTGAGCTTAGCTAGTAGCGGCGTGCAGGCAGTTCAGTGTTAGCTAGTGTAGTGACAGATTAGTGATCACTGATTACTGTAAAACAAACACATATTAGATAGATAGGGTGATCTATAAACAGTCATTCAGTTAGTGTAGAGTGAAATCTATACATGAATGAAAATGTTCAAATTGGGCCCAAAGTGTCAATATTTTGTGCGGCCACCATTATTTTCCAGCACTGCCTTAACTCTCTTGGGCATGGAGTTCACCAGAGCTTCACAGGTTGCCACTGAAATCCTCTTCGAGGACATCATGGAGCTGGTGAATGTTAGAGACCTTGTGTTCCTCAAACTTCTGTTTGAGGATGTCCAACAGATGCTCAATAGGGTTTAGGTCTGGAGACATGCTTGGCCAGTCCATCACCTTTACCCTTAGTATCTTTAGCAAGGCAGTGGTCATCTTGAAGGTGTGTTTAGGGTCGTTATGTTGGTATACTGCTCTACAGCCCAGTCTCTGAAGGGAGGGGATCATGCTCTGCTTCAGTATGTCACAGTACATGTTGGCATTCATGGTTCCTTCAATGAACTGGAACTCCCCAGTGCTGGCAGCACCCATGCAGCCCCAGACCATGACACTCCCACCACCATGCTTGACTGTAGGCAAGACACACTTGTCTTTGTACTACTCACTTGGTCCTGCCACACACGCTTGACACCATCTGAATCAAATACGTTTATATTGGTCTCATCAGACCACAGGGCATGGTTCCAGTAATCCATGTCCTTAGTCTGCTTGTCTTCAGCAAACTGTGGGCTTTCTTGTGCATCATCTTTAGAAGAGGCTTCCTTTTGGGATGACAGTGATGCAGACCAATTTGATGCAGTGTGCGGATTATGCTCTGAGCACTGACAGGCTGACCCCTCCACCCCTTCAACTTCTGCAGCAATGCTGGCAGCACTCATACGTCTATTTCCCAAAGACAACCTCTGGATATGATGCTGAGCACGTGCACTCAATTCCTTTGGTCGACCATGGCGAGGCCTGTTCTGAGTGGAACCTGTCCTGTTAAACTGCTGCATGGTCTTGGCCACCATGCTGCAGCTCAGTTTCAGGGTCTTGGCAATCCTCTTAAAGGCTAGGCCATCTTTATGTAGAGCAAAAATTCTCTTTTCCAGATCTTCAGAGAGTTCTTTGCCATGAGGTGCCATGTTGAACTTCCAGTTATCAGTGTGAGAGAGTGAGAGCGATAACACCAAATTTATCACACCTGCTCTCCATTCACACCTGAGACCTTGTAACACTAACGAGTCATATGACACCTGGGAGGGAAAATGGCTAATTGGGTCCAATTTGGACATTTTCACTTAGGGGTGTACTCACTTTTGTTGCCAGCAGTTTAGACATTAAATGTATATATGTATATATATATATATATATATATATATATACACACACACAGTATCTCAGAAAGGTGAGTACACCCCTCACATTTTTGTAAATATTTTATAATCTTTTCATGAGACAACACTGAAGAAATTACACTTTGCTACAGCAGTAAGTGCACAGCTTGTATAACAGTGTAAATTTGCTGTTCCCTCAAAATAACTCAACACAGCCATTAATGTCTAAACCGCTGACAACAAAAGTGAGTACACCCCTAAGTGAAAATATCCAAATTGGGATCAATTAGCCATTTTCCCTCCCCGGTGTCATGTGACTCATTAGTGTTACAAGGTCTCAGGTGTGAATGGGGAGCAGGTGTGTTAAATTTGGTGTTATCGCTCTCACTCTCTTACTGGTCACTGGAAGTTCAACATGGCACCTCATGGCAAAGAACTCTCTGAGGATCTGAAAAAAAGAATTGTTGCTTTACATAAAGATGGCCTAGGGCCCTAGGCTATAAGAATATTGCTAAGACCCTGAAACTGAGCTGCAGAACGGTGGCCAAGACCATACCCCGGTTTAACAGGACAGGTTCCACTCAGAACAGGCCTCGTCATGGTCGATCAAAGAGGTTGAGTGCACATGCTCAGCGTCATTTTTATAGTTCAACCGGATAGAATTGTGTCTTTTTCCAACCTGACTAACTATGTAAGGAGAGGCCCAGTGCCCAAGTCGGCCCTTTCTCCTCCAGATGGAAGGAGCCGGGAGCCACTGTTTCAGCAGGTGAACCAATGGGGGCAGAAGGGCATGCTCAGGCTTTCAGCTGTCTAATATGTTGCAGAGTCAGGAAAGACTCACTAATAAAGGGAGACATGAATATGAAAGTGCTATGTGGAGCTTCATTGCTGAGAACTTTAAGGCACATGCCATTGCACAGAGCTTGGCTCAAAAGGAGCTCATCAGAAAGGCGATGGATTCTTGTGCCCCACCAAGTAGGGGTAAGCCACAGGAGTTGCCTGGGCTTTCACGACTTCAGTGAATGCTACAGAAGAAAGTAGCCATTGAGTATGGGTATTATTACACATATGTACCCTATCATGTAATGGAAGAAGTGGAGACTCTAAGAGAGCAATGGTGTGAGGATTATGCATGGGATCTCCTGCACGTATCAAAACCCTGCCGTAGCCCTCAGTATACCTCTTTCTGGGAAAGGTTCCAGAGTCTCAAAACTGAGTGGAGTGAAGGATGCTTCATTCACCATGATTGCATGGTCTTCAGGAAAGCAGGACATTAGGATTTGTTTACTTCTGGGGTCCAGATGGAAGAAGGTTACAGATCCCAAATCAGGAATTTACAGTTGAGCCGACATCGACTATACAACACACTACTTCTGTTTGTCTGTTTTTTCCTCACTTTTTCCCCACTTTAAGGTGGGCCTTGTTTTTTAGGAAGTTGAGCTGTTAATTTACAAAGTGGACACCACCTTTCACCTAATCCTCAAAAGCTATTTATTCCCTTCAGTAAAAGGGACATATATAGTGGTGTCTTACTGCTGGGGACACAGATGCTACAACTGCAGTGATATCTATGTCCATTACATACTGTAATTGCAGACCAACAAGTGTGTAGCTCCAGTCCATGGCACACCTTGAACTACAGCTGCACAGACCAAGCCGTCACTGACAGTGTCACACATGCTGCAGCCCCTCCTACACAGTCAGCTCTACAGCTCTCCTTGCCTATCAGTGAGTAGACGATAGAATAGGGAGACAAAATACTGAACATTTCCAGCACTGTGTGTAACCACGGAGAGAGATGGAAGAAAGCCTTACCCATCAGCAGGGAGAACAGAGGAAGCTGTAATGTAGCTGTGCACCCTGGGGGAGGACTGAGCCTGCTGAGAGGAGCAAAGACTTGTGGGAGATGTAGTCCCCAGACAGACTAGGTCTGTGCTGCAGTTGTGTAATAGAATTACAGATCCCAGCACTTTGCAGAGGACGAAAAGGAAAGACTGTTCCTGGGCTCAAGGTAATTGTTAGGAGGACGCTTTAGATCAGAGGTCCCAAACCCTGGGCCCCGGGCCTGGGTTTCGGAGGGACTTACATTTGAGTGTTCCAACACATTGGCCAGTGGAAGAAGGTTTGCTAGAGAAAGTTGGACCTCTATTGTTGCATTGCCCCTTAGTCAGGACCCCCCTTAATATAGAAATTAGGGGTGGACTTATTGGTCTGCTTGTTTACTGAGTCACGCATTATTTATTGTTATTGTAACTGTTTCTATATACTTGTTAAAATTTTTATTATTGCTCTTCTATCTTTTGGCTATTGATTTATTGTGTATTGTGTGTTGATACAATAAATATTCCCCCTTCAGCCATGGTGTTTCAGAGGGTTTGGCATTGCTGGGAATCAGGTGACCCAAACATCAGTGTCTCCATCAGGGGTCAGCAGTACATGTGTTCATCTAATTCATGATTAATGTTACAACATTTTATCCATAAAGCAGTAAATATCCCAATAGACATGACTGACTTTCTCCTGGGCACCTTGGCTGTTCTTCAGCTACGTAGCCTCATACACAACCAACTGTGATGCCCATTTTTTCTGCTTTCAGCACATCGACTTCGGGGACAACATGTTTACTTGGTGCCTAATATATCCCACTAACTTTCAGATACCATTGTAACAAGATAATCAATGTTATTCACTTAACCTGTCAGTGGTCATAGTTATGACTAATCGGTGTATATGGTAAAATATTTGAAGCAAGTAAAATTAACTAAAAAATGTATGTCAGTGCTTCTTGGTGCACAAAGAGCTGCGTGCAGTAGGTGCAGATATACAGTGAACACCCCATCATAAACACAAGTCTAAAAAATGCAGCGCTCCAAAAGAGCCAAATGATCCTGGAAGAAGAATCAATCTTCTGAATTTATGTTGCCAATCCCTACTGTTCCCCCAAGATAAAGCTAGGACCAGAAATTTCTGCATAGCATTGTGATGAAATTGTGCACGTTTATGTCATAGCTATTAAAAAAAAAGACTGCTTGGTGACCAGACCTTTCAAATGACATTTCATGTCTATGAATATGTTTATGTTGGCGTCTAGTGATGTCACATCAATACACAGTGCAATCATTTGTTTTATGATACATTTCTGTGAATTAATTACTGTAAGCTCTCAGTTGTCTGCGGGGACATTTGTACCGTCACAGAAAAGCCTTAAGTATTAACTGATTGTTATGGTACATTATAGTATATCCAGTGGTTTTATTTGTATGTATAAATATGAACAACGACATCTATAATTATACTGTTACAACATTGTAGAGATTAGACTAATCCATAGCCAAATGCTTGTGCAAGCAACTGATTCATGCAAACCAAACATTGTCTTTGGGTAATGCTGATTCTTAAGATTCTTTAAAAATGACTGGGATACAAATAATGTTACATATGTGATGTTAGTATACGGTAGATGAAGCTTTTTAAAAACAGGGGAATTTTGCCATGGCAAATGGGACTGTAAGTCAGAGACATAGCGGTTAGTTTACTAAAGGCAAATAGATTGTGCACTTTGAAAGTCCCCCGACTTCCCTAGAGCTTACTGAATGTGGTGAAGCTTCACATTGTAAAGAATAATCAGGTGCAAAGTAAATAATAATAATAAAAAAAAAAAAACAGAATTTTTGCTTGTATGTAATTGGATCATGGAAATTGGCAGAGTTTCACCACATTCACTAAGCTCTGGGGAAAATTAGTGCAACTGCACTTGTAAAGTGCACAGCCTTTTTGCCTTTAGTAAATGTACACGGCCTCCCAAATGGCTCACTCTTCTGTTACAGGAGGAACACACATTTGCTGATCCAAATTCTTTATACTCCTACTGTAGTGTGTAGCTGAGGTCCTTTTTCATGATTTGAGGGAATTGTCCTCCAATCTAGAAAAAGGACACTGTTTTTTGGGTGGAGAAGTAGGTCTGTAAAGGCAGTCAGCGAGAGAACAACAATTTGTTCACTGTGCATCAACCAGGCCTAATATGTGAGTTCTCTTCAGAGTTATCCTTCTCGATGTGAGAAACATGAAAAGGAAGTAGTAGGAGACTTTATTTGCAGAAGATGCTACATTACAGTGTATGCACATATTAAAGATTTCAGGAAGACTATAAATATTGCTCATTTCCCATACCCTTTTCAGGTCACAATAAAGATTAAATCAGAGAGCAGCGGCATGGAAAAAAATGTAATAACAGAATATGTAAAAAGGAAATCAAGGACATAAAAATTCAAAACGAACGACAGATTGCAAAAGATAGTAGGACAACCCCCAAAAAAGTCTTCAAGTATATTAATAGTAAAAAAGGTCAGATCGGAGCATGTAGGCCCTTTACAAAATAATCTAGAGTGGGTGACTGGGGACAAAGGGAAGGCAAACTTATTAAATACTTTCTTCAGCTCTGTGTATACAAACAAGCATGGGGGAGCTCATGTCTATAATGGGGGTGGTAGTGACACAGCCCCAAATGATCCACAATGGCTCAAAAGTGAAATGGTCCAGAAGTATTTAGACAAAATAAAGGTGGATAAAGCACCTGGACCAGTTGGCTTCCACCCATGGATCCTAAAAGAATTCAGCTCAGTCATTTCAAAGCCATTGTATCAAATTTTTTAGGGACTCCTTAACCACTGCAGCCCCGTAAGGATTTCCCACTGTATGACTAGAGCACTTTTTGCGATTCGGTATTGCGTTGCTTTATTGACGCCCCTTTTTTCCCCACAAATAGAGCTTTCTTTTGGTGGTATTTGATCCCCTCTGCGTCACTTCTGATCACCACTATTAACAAAAAAAGAGCGACAATTTTGAAAAAAAAAACAATATTTATTACTCTTTGCTATACTACATATCCAAAAAAATATAAAAAAAACAAAATGTATTCATCAGTTTTGGCCGATATATATTCTGCCTCATATTTGTGAGAAAAAAATCACGATCGGCGTTTATTGATTGGTTTGCGCAAAAGTTGCCGCGTTTACAAACCATAAGAATTGATTTATGGCATTTTTACAATTTTTACATTTTTTTACCATTAATGGTGGCGATCTGCGATTTTTATCGGGACTGCGATATTGCAGCGGACATGTCAGATACTTTTTATGTTTTTTTGGGACCAATGACATTTATACAGCGATCAGAAATTTAAATAGCCACTGATTACTGTGTAAATGTCATTGGCAGCAAAAGGGTTTACCTGCAGGGGGCGATCTAGGGGTCAACTGTGTTCCCTAGGCGTGTTATAACTGTCAGGGGGCTGGGCTGCCAGGGACATAAGAGATCTAACTGATCCCAGTGACAGGGATCAGTAGATCTCTTACATGCCGCCTGACAGCCGTGTTTACATTGGCGGTTCCCCGTTTTTCTTCTGTGTCAGGCAAGCGTTTATATACGGCGATTCGCGGTATCGTGTCACTCTGCTACAGTAAATGTACGTGAGCCGGTCGGGAACTGGTTAATGACTGGAATAGTACTGCTGGATTGGCGTAGGGATCAAAGGGATCAAAGTCTTTACCAAGTAACTATAGACCTGTTAGTTTATCTTCTATAGTTGGGAAGATATTGGAGAGTTTAATAAAAGACCACATAGATGAATTCTTGTTGGAAAAAAATGTTTTAAGCAACAGACTGAATGGATTCATGAAAGACGGAAGTTGTCAAACAAACCTGATTTCATTTTATGAGGAGGTAAGTAAAACCTTGGACAGAGGGGTGGCTGTGGACGTGGTATACTTGGACTTTGCAAAAGCGTTTGACACCGTTCCCCACACACGGCTAATGTGTAAGGTAAAGTCTTCAGGCTTGGAAAGATCACTTTGTAAATGGATAGAAACTGTCTAAAAGACCTAATTCAGAGAGTAGTGGTTAATGATTCTTACTCTGAATGGTCTAGAGTTGTCAGTGGTGTACCCCAAGGTTCAGTGTTGGGGCCCTTACTTTTCAATATATTTATAAATTATATAGAGTCTGGGATTAAAAGTAGCATTTCAGTGTTTGCAGATGACACCAAGCTATGAAAAATAGAATAACGTCCTTACAGGATGTCTCCAACTTACAACGCACTGTCTAATTGGGCGACTATGTGGCAAAAAAGGTTTAATGTTGATAAATGTAAAGTTATGCACTTGGGGGCTAAGAATATGCATGCATCATACAAACTAGGGGGAGTACAACTGGGGATATCCATAGTGGAGAAGGATCGAGGGGTTTTGGTAGATCATAAACTTAATAATGGCATGCAATGCCAAGCTGTGGTTTCCAAAGCGAGCAAAATCCTTTCTTGCATTAAGAGAGGTATGGACTCCAGAGAGAGGGACATCATTTTGCCCCTGTACAAATCATTAGTGAGACCTCATCTGGAATATGCAGTTCAGTTTTGGGCACCAGTTCTTAATAGGGATATCGGGGAACTGGAGAAAATGCAGAGAAGGGCAATCAAACTAAGCATGGAGATACTCCGCTATGAGGAAAGATTAGAGGAACTGAATTTATTCTCTCTTGAGAAGAGGAGATTAAGGTGGGATATGATCAACATGTACGAATACATAAGTGGTCCACAGGGGCGTAGATAAGGGGCGGTTTGGGGTGTTCAAACCCCCCCAGAGCATCCTGCCAAAAATAAAAAGCGTATCTGCCCTGTCGTCTCTCATGGCGCCAGCCCCACAACAAACAGCGGAGCACAGCAGTCAGTATTGCAGGTGAAGTGGATGCAGCAGGTTGGGTGTAAGGCACACTGTCACAGGCACTTACATCCCTCTGTTATGACCAGGCTGTGCTGGGTTCCTGGCGGACAGATCATAGACACAGTGGGAGTGGGCGGTGTCTGTAGTCCCGCCCACCGTGCCTCACTTTCTCTACACTCTGTACTTCCCACCTTGGACTTCGGAGGAGAATGGAGCAGAAAAAGCACAAGGTAGCAGTACTGCTGCTAAGGAGCTGAGCCTCCCTCTTTCATTTTTTGGCTTGGTTGCTGCCTGAGAGACGGTCATCACAGACCACTTCTCATCACTGCTGTGCTGCCATTGAGGTGAGTCTGTGGCAACTGGCAAAATTTTTCACTAATCACTGAATTCGTGGGTTACCGGTTTCCACTGCTTGGTTGGTACTGACAGTCCAGCCTGGCTCTGTCAGCCATGTTGTGGTGCTGACTGCAGAGCCAAAGGGCTGAGGGGTTGCCAGGCACAACAACATTGCTTCCAGAGCCAGGCTGGACTGTTTGCTGCCATCAGTGCCTGGCCCTTTAATTCTGTTGAAAAGGCAATAATAACCCCCGGTTCACACTAGGATGTGGTGAAGAAAACCTGCAACGCATCTCCTGCACAAGGCTGTCTTTAACATGGGGCAAAAGGGGCAGCTGCCCTGGGCCCAACCCCAGTCTTTGTTGTGGGGCACAAAGCAGTTGCCCCTTGCACCTGCGCTGCCCGTCAAAAAGATGGTGGCCAAATACTACTGGGGTGGCTTTGGACTACAGCTGTGCGGCTTGGTTCCCGGCCTGGTGCTCCGTCATCTCTTCCAATTCCCAACTAACCACTGCCTGACCTGCCGTCACGTAACCTCCACATCCCCCTAACAGCCAGTCACTCCACCCTCTAACAACCAGACCTGTGATCAGTGGGGAGGAGGGGTAGGGACAGCTCCTCCCTCTTCTGTACAGTCCATGCTGAAAGTCTGGTACCTGCCATCATTGTCGGTGTCACACAGTAAGTAAATGACAAGTGTGGTCTGCAGTCTCTGACCATCTCCTGTAGTACACCTACAGTCTCTGACCCTCTCCTGTACTATGTCTGCAGTCTCTGGCCATCTCCTGTACTATGTCTGCAATCTCTGATCATCTCCTGTAGTACGTCTGTAGTTTCTGACCATCTCTTGTACTCCTGCAGTCTCTGACCATCTCACGTAGTATGCCTAGCAGTAAATGATATGCACAACCCTTTGGTATGCCAGGGGCTGCAGTTGAGGCCCTGAAAACCTCATCGGTTGACCATCACTGGGATGCAGTCTCAAACCAAGCTATACATCCACACAATAAATGGAATGTATAAGAGTCAGAACAAGCTGTTCTGGTTTAAAGTAGACCTTTCACCATGAAGGCCTGTCGCACACACTGCAGTCCCTACTCTCATAGCTGTATGTGCTCTGCTCATTGCTAATAACACGTTCTAGGAGTTTTCTGTTTATTGGTGAGTCCCCCGCCTCCCCAGTCCATGGTGTGCAGGCAGTGAGATGATGTGCTGTAACCTCCAGCAATCAGTGAGCATTAATGATGTGCTGTAACCTCCAGCAACCAGTCAGTGAGCAGTCATGATGTGAATGGGGGGGGGGCGAAGAAAATGTTTGCCCAGGGTCTAATCAATGTTAAAGGTGGCCCTGGTCCTGCACCACATTCAATCTGCACTGCCCTTGCAATCCACCACGGGTGTCAGTGAAATCTTAACGACAACCCAAATGCAGTGTGTTTGCCTGCCCCAGATCCAATAATACAAAATGACCATGTGATCCGGTTTCAATGCGTACCTAAAATTGGTGCATGCATGACTTTGGTTTAATGCAGTGCAATCTAAGCCCATTCAAAATGAATGGGCTCAAATTGCACTGCACTGAATCGCATGTGAATTGCAAAGAAATGTGATGCAGTTCCTGTGTGACTCATAGCGTGAACCAAGGCTATGGGTAGTTCACACCTATGCATGCGGTGTGGCCTGCGTTTGTGTGGGAATGGGCTGCTGTCCCTGCGGGAAATGCAGTGAAAAGGTCCTTGCACCTTTTCTTAAATCACAGCCGCAGAGAGACCACATTTTAAATTATAAAACGCATTTTAAATTAATTTTAAATTAAAATAAAGAACATGTTATATTCACCTGCTCTGTGCAATGGTTTTGCACAAAGTGGCCCTGATCCTCCTCTTCTCTATGTGCCACAATAGAAAGCTGCTTGCTATGGGGGCACACAGTGCATGCTCGCTCCTGTGCTCTGTGGGTCTATGGAGCCATGCTCCGTATACCCACACGGCGCTGCTTGGTTCTCCCCCCCCCCGACACCCCCCTGCTTCACCACTTGATGCCTGCTGCTGAACCACCCCCCCCAGGACAAGAAATTATCTACGGCCCTGGCGGTCCATATAGTGAACTTGGTGTTGAGTTATTCACTTTAAGGTCATCAGGACAAGGGGGCACTCTTTACATCTAAAGAAAAAAAGATTTATTCTCCAAATACGGAAAGGTTTCTTCACAGTAAGAGGTGGGAAAATGTGGAATAGGCTCTCTCCAGAGGTGGTTCTGGCCAGCACAGTAGATTGCTTTAAAAAAGGCCTGGATTCTTTCCTAAATATACATAACATAACTGGCTACTAACATTTATAGGTAAAGCTAACACCCTATGACACTCTCATATGTTCATCAATAACTTTAATAACATAAAATGATGACATGCACAGATATCATTCCTGCATATCTCTGTTACTTAAAAAAAAAAAAAAAAAAAATATATATATATATATATATATATATATATATATAGTAAATATATATATATTCACACTTGTTTTCACCCTATGCTGGACAAGCACAAGGTGTGGTATGGCCTATAGCGTAATGTCTTGTTGTGATTTATAATAAATCGTATCTACACTAGAGATAACATTTTGATGAAGTTTCAAAATTGTATTGCATATTCAAATGAACACAAGCCCAAAACTGTGTGATGTGCAGAAAAAAAAGCCTAGCTTGTAGAAGATCCAAAGGCCTTCATCTGACGTGGCACCTTTTATGGCTGTAACACAGCCTAAGGACTAGCAATATATACTGTATAAACATCTACATACAAAGACGGTTCAGTGGTTGCATAAAAATCCTCTAAAGGGAGACCTGAAATCAAAGAGAAAAAACTAAATATTACAGCGCACACATGATACATACTCCTGTCAGGCTATTTAAAAGCATCTAAACGTATATATCTAAAACTAGATATTTGGGGGGCATTCACTCTAAGGTTAGTGTAGGTACCCACTGGTAACGGGGTACTTTGCAGCAGTCAGTGGGCTTAAGCACTTCATGGCCATTCAGTGTGACCAAACCCCCGTATTTTTGCATTTTCTTCTATATACGTTTAGATGCTTTTAAATAGCCTGACAGGAGTATGTATCATGTGTGCGCTGTAATATTTAGTTTTTTGCTTGTTGGTCGTTACAAGCAGCACCATGCATTTTGGCAGGGTGTTCCCCCCAAATATCTAGTTTTTTGTATGCTGTGGTCCTGACCAGACCTTTTGGGCTGGTGAACCCCAACCTCCTTAATTACCCCCAATCAGTGTCCACCTGATCCATGGGATGTGTCTTCTGGTCTCCCATAAAGAGAGGCGTTGGCTTCCATGGTTTAAGAGATAGGAGCATTCACTCTAAGGTTAGTGTAGGTACCCACTGGTAAAATGGGGTACTTTGCAGCAGTCAGTGGGCTTAAGCACTTCATGGCCATTCAGTGTGACCAAACCCCCGTATTTTTGCATTTTTTGCTATATACGTTTAGATGCTTTTAAATAGCCTGACAGGAGTATGTATCATGTGTGCGCTGTAATATTTAGTTTTTTGTTTGTTGGTCGTTACAAGCAGCACCATGCATTTTGGCAGGGTGTTCCCCCCAAATATCTAGTTTTCTGAAATCAAAGAGGACAATAAATGTTTATAGGTGAAGACACCACTTTAGCAAGTGGACATATGCTACATTCTTTTGATTGTTTGCTGAATATATTTTCTGCAGAATTTTTCATAGAGGCTGGTCTTTCATCAATATGTATATTTTAAAGTATGACAAATTGGGACTCAAATGGCCATGAGAAATTGTCACTTTTTAAATTGCGTTTAGGGGCAGCCTTGGTTTATTGATTATCTATGTAGTTCCCTAATTATAAAGTCTTTTTTATAAGTTTGTTCTTTTTATGATTTTGTTTTGGGAAAACCCAGTGCTTTTTTTCATCAAAATTCCTTGATAATATTTTTAAACTAAAGTCAGGGTGTTTTCGTTTTTATATATTTATTTATTTACAAATTTTTGCAGGTAAGGGAGAGCTGCAACGCCTGCCCTTTATCCAAAGAAATTACATCATTATCATTGTCATCTTCACAATAGCCTACACTACTAGTAATTTCCAACCAAGAAATAGACTGCATCACCTGTAACCACCATTACTATCTGAAGCTGCTGTCTTGGTTAGTCTCTGCCATCATTCAATCCAGCTGCAAGATTAAATAAAATGTCAGTTGTACAAAACTGTGTTTATCTACTTTAGATATTATTATACGGCATTTATATAGCGCCAACATTTTGCGCAGCGCTTTACAATATAAAGGGAGACAATGAAGCAACAATACAATTCAATACAAGAGGCATAGGCATGCGCACGGGGTGTGCCGGGTGTACCTGGAATTCCCTAATTACCTGTGCTGTCTCCCTAGATCTGCCACTAAATGTTGCCTCCAAGACAGTGTGTAACGTGCGCTGCCTATGAAACAGTTTCACAAGCAGCAGATCGTGAGGCTTGCCAGAGCCGTTCAGAGTGTGATACTGTCCGCCATAATGTAACTGCATGCAGAGAGAGAGAGATCAGCTGTCAAAAGTCAGCGGTGATTTGGGGGGTGGGCGGAACTGAACAGCTATCAAATACCAGCCAATGGGATGGGGTCTGGAGGGGCCACCACATTTATGTGGCTCCGCCCCCTTTCTTAAGCAGCCAATCATCATTGGCTGGTGGCATTGATAGCTGCTTGGTCCCGCCCACTCCCAACATCACCGCTGACTTTTGACAGCTGATCTCTTTCTCTTCATGCAGTTACATTATGGCGGACAGTGTCACTTTCTGAGCGGCTCTGGCAAGCCTCACGATCTGCTGCCTGTGAAACTCCCCTCTACCCTGTCGGTGCCAATTAATGCTACCTATTAGTGCCAGTCAATGCTACCTATCAGTGTCAAATCCATGCCAATCAGTGCTCCCTATCAGTGTTAACCAATGCTGCTAATCACTGCTGCCTATAAGTGCCAACCAATGCTGCCAATCAGTGCCAGTGCTGCCTATGAGTGCCAATCAGTGCTGTCTATCAGTGCCAACCAGTGCTGCCAATCAGTGCCAACCAATGCTACCAATCAGTGCTGCCTATCAGTGCCAATCAATGCTGCCAATCAGTGCCAACCAGTGCTGCCCATCAGTGCCAACTAATGCTGCCAATTAGTGCCAACCAATGCTGCCTATCAGTGCCAATCAATGCTGCCTATCAGTGCCAACCAATGCTGCCTATCAGTGCCAACCAATGCTGCCTATCAGTGCCAATCAATGCTGCCGATCAGTGCCAATCAATGCTGCCGATCAGTGCCAATCAGTGCTACCTATCGGTCTCAATCAATGCTGCCTATCAATGCCAATCAATGCTGCCAATCAGTGCCCATCAATGCCAATCAGTGCCTATATGTGCTGCCAATCAGAGCCAAGCCCATCAGTGCTTCCAATCAGTGCCCACAAGTGCTACCAATCAGTGCCCATCCATGCAACCTATCAGTGCCAATCAGTGCTGACAATCAGTGCCCATCAGTGCTGCCTATCAGTTCCAATCAGTGCCCATCAGTGTGACCAATTAGTGCCCATCAATGCTGCCAATGAGTGCAGCCTATTAGTGCCAATCTGTGCTGCCTATTAGTGCCAATGGGTGCTGCCAATCAGGGCCTATCAGTGCTGCCAATCAGTGACCATCAGTGCTGCCTATCAGTGCTAATCAGTGCTGAAAATCAGTGCTGCCAATCAGTGGCAATCATTGCTGCCTAACAGTGCCACCAATCAGTACCTATCAGTGCCAATCAGTGCTAAAAATCTGTGCTGTCTATCAGTGGACATCAGTGCTGCCCATGAGTGCTAATCAGTGCTGTCAATCGGGGCAGGTATTAGTGCCCATCATTGCTGCCAATCAGTGCTGCCTATCAGTGCTGCTAATCAGTGCCCATAAGTGCATTGAGTGCAGGGATGGGGAGATGAACTCAGCAGCCAGGCACATTGTCCATGGGGGGACGGCAGCCTGGTGGGGCACAAATGAAATCTGTTGATGTTTATTAACCAGTTCCCTACCGACGTATAGTAAAATGACGTCGGCAGGGACTGGCCGTCGATCCGGGAGGACGTCATATGACGTCCTCCGCTTCTCGCCGCTACTGCGGGCCCCAGGGGCCCGCACAGCGGCGATCGTCTGCCGGGGGGTTGTGTCCCCCCCAGATCGGGGTAAAGAGCCAATAAAATTGGCTCTTTACCCCGTGACCGGCTGTGTCCAATCACAGCCGGTCACAAACGAGCCTCACGTGCACGCCGGACAAAGCCCGGACAAAGCCCAGCTCCGATCCGTGTAAAGAGCCAATAGATTTGGCTCTTTACCACATGACCGGCTGTGTCAATCACAGCCAGTCATGTGATGTAAACAAACCGCGGTAAGTTTAGATAACCGAGAAATGTGCCTAGCCTCGACCCGAAACAGGCCCGAAACAGGCCGCACGTGCACTCCGAGCAAACACTGGCCGACACTAACCTGTGTCGGCCAGTGCCCCATTTCTCGGTTAAAATAACCGAGAAATGGGGCTAGACCCCCCCTGTGTTGGGGGGCCGTCTGCTAGCGGCGACACGCCCGGGGACCCCGGGCGTCATCGCCGCTCTTCGCCTCCTGCAGTATACTGCAGGAGGGCCTAGCTGCCGGTCAGGGACGGCTGCAGTAAAATGATATGCAGCCATCCCTTGACCAA
>BLSH010214580.1:36849-65486 GCA_018402905.1 Glandirana rugosa | reverse complement strand
TTTATGTTGCAAAGTTTGTCGCCATTCCGCGAGCGGACGCAATTTTGAAGCATGACATGTTGGGTATCATTTTACTCGGCGTAACATTATCTTTCACAATATGAAAAAAAATTGACCTAACTTTACTGTTGTCTTATTTTTTAACTCAAAAAACTGAATTTTTTCAAAAAAAATCGCGCTTTTAAGACCGCTGCGCAAATACGGTGTGACATAAAGTTTTGCAATGGCCGCCATTTTATTCTCTAGGGTCTTAGAAAAAAAAACATATATAATGTTTGGGGGTTCTAAGTAATTTTATAGCAAAAAAACCTGTTTTTAGCTGATAACCTCCAAACTCCAAAATGAGGCTCGGTCTTAAAGTGGTTAAATAGGCTTGTTTGGCGTCAATGGCGCGCGAACGCGCACAGAGCGCCCAAACAGTCAGTTACAGCCGTTTTCCTAACACTACCGGTTTTTTATAACACTACACTACTTTTTTGGTGAATGGTAGGGGTTCAATGTACCCCATACTCATTCAATGGGGGGCCAGGTTTTGGGGGTCCCCTTGTTAAAGGGGGCTTCCAGATTCTGATAAGCCCCCCACCCGCAGACCCCAACAACCACTGGCCAGGGTTGTTGGGAAGAGGCCCTTGTCCCCATCAACATGGGGACAAGGTGCTTTGGGGGGGACCCTAAAGCACCCTCCCCATGTTGAGGGCATGTGGCCTGGTATGGTTCAGGAGGGGGGGGCGCTCGCCCAACCCCCCCCCATCCTGACCTGCCAGGTTGCATGCTCGGATAAGGGTCTTGTATGGATTTTGGGGGAGACCCCACGCCAATTTTTTCAAAATTTTGGTGCGGGGTTCCCTTTAAAATCCACACCAGACCCAAAGGGCCTTGTTTGGATTTTGGGGGGGGACCCCCAGGCCATTTTAAAAAAATGGCGCGGGGTTCTCCTTAATATCCTATACTAGACCCAAGGGGCCTGGCTTGGATTTTGGGAGGACCCCCACGCAATTTTTTGAAAATTTTGTCACGGGGTTCCCCTTAAAATCCATACCAGACCTGAAGGGATTGGTATGGGTTTTGGGGGACCCCATGCCATTTCTTTCCTAATTCTGTCATAGGGTTCCCCTTAACCACTTCAATACACTGTGTTCTTTGCCATGAGGTGCCATGTTGAACTTCCAATGACTATTATGAGAGCTATTATGAGAACTTCCAATGACCATTATGAGAGTGAGAGTGATTACACCAAATTTAACTCCCCATTCACACCTGAGACTTTGTAACACTAACACATGACACCGGGAGGGAAAATGGCTAATTGGGCCCAATTTTCACTTAGGGGTGTACTCACTTTTGTTGCCAGTGGTTTAGACATTAATGGCTGTGTGTGGAGTTATTTTGAGGGGACAGCAAATTTACACTGTTATACAAGCTGTACACTCACTACTTTACATTGTAGCAAAGAGTCATTTCTTCAGTGTTGTCACATGAAAGGATATAATAAAATATTTACAAAAATGTGAGGGGTGTACTCACTTTTGTGAGATATTGTATGCTACACTGTGTATAAATATATATTCTTACACTGCCTACACTAACTGTATATACTCTACACTGAATGCGTTGTGTATATAGTCTACACTGAATGCAGCGTATATATATATATATATATATATATTCTTACACTACCTGCACTGACTGTATATAGGCTACACTGTATCTATATACTGCACTCCCTACACGCCGCTAACTAACCTAGCTAAACTAGCTCAATTCTCCAGTCTCAATTTTCACACACTACATACAGCAACTGTTCAAGCGGCCTTATATAGTGTGGGGCGTGGACAAAGACCCCTGAGCCATGATTGGCCAAAGGCACCCTGCCTTTGGCCAATCATGGCTCTCACAGCAGAGCGCGCTGTGATTGGCCAAAGCATGCAGGTCATGTGCATGCTTTCGCCAATCAGTGGGTGTCATTCCCCGCGGTCTCGCACTTCATTATGGGGCACTTGAATTTGCCCCATAATGTTCTAGTTATGGCGAACGCCCAATGTTTGAGTTGAACTCATGTTTGACTCGAATATCGGGCCCATCCCTAGAAAGCCCTGCTCGTTAGAGCTTGCAATATAAGAGAGCGGGTCAAGAGGTAATAACTGTGGAGGATGAGCTGATGGAGAAAATAAATGTACAGTTGTTAGGTGGGGGCCAGGTAGGCTTCTCTGAAGAGATGCATTTTCAAGGATCATCTGAAAGTGCACAATGTAGGAATTAGTCGGAAAGATTGGGGTAGAGCATTGCAGAGGATGGGAGTAGCTTGAGAGAAGACCTGGAAGCGAGCGTGGGGTGAGGTGACAAGGGAGCTAGAGAGCAGGAGGTCTTGGGCGGAACGAAAAATAACAATTTGGTTGATATTTTGAGACTTGGTTAGTTATGTAGCTGGAGACCAAGCTGTGGATGGCTTTGTAAGTTGTTCTTATACTTCCTAATCTCCTTATTTACACTTTCCAAATACCAGTCCAAAAACAGCACAAATGGTTACTAAAATTCTAGTGTTATTACAAAAATTGTAACGCTGCAATGTGTGGCTTTCACTTCTTCCGAAAACCTACAGCTCATATACACATAATCTTATAAAGGAACAATAGAAATTTGAACAATAAAATAACTGCTCCTATCAGCGCTCAGGATGAAACAGCTTAACATAAAATGTAAACTTATACTTATAAAAATAGCAGCCACTTAAAAGGAAAGCAATGTTCATATCATGGAAGCACCTTATAAGCAACAAGTCTATATAACTTTATAAACTCTATAAAGTGCAAGCAGCGCTAAAAATAGGACACCAAATGCAAAGTCCGAAATGACCGTTCAAAATATATCCTCCAGGGTCAGGATCCAGTTCCAAAAATTATTATCCGCCACCACACCGCGTGAGCATACAGAGAAAAGGGGGGAGGATGTGCCCCCCCTATACAAAACACTCACCAAAGGCTGGTAGATCACAAGCCTTATAATCTCAATGCCGGTTATCCAACTTCAATATATGATCGTATCACATCCAATCTGAAGGTGTATGGGAGCCTGTGGATGTTATGTTAACCGGCATTGAGATTATAAGGCTTGTGATCTATCAGCCTTTGGTGAGTGTTTTGTATAGGGGGGGCACATCCTCCCCCCCTTTTCTCTGTATGCTCACGCGGTGTGGTGGCGGATAATAATTTTTGGAACTGGATCCTGACCCTGGAGGATATATTTTGAACGGACATTTCGGACTTTGCATTTGGTGTCCTATTTTTAGCGCTGCTTGCACTTTATAGAGTTTATAAAGTTATATAGACTTGTTGCTTATAAGGTGCTTCCATGATATGAACATTGCTTCCATGATATGATCATATACACATAAGCAGCTTGTTAATCTTGCAATTGTTTTTGTTGCATGAATGAGTATTTAGACAATTCTGGTACATTTTGTCTTTTGTGTATTGTGCTTTGTGTTGGGGCCATTTCAGTGTTTTGGAGAATCTTCTGCTATCATGGCTTGTTACCTGGTCAGAGGATGGTTGTATGTCTGGCCTAAAGTGTAAGTTCACCCTTTCACCAAAAAATGCAAAGGTAAACACAATACACCCTCCTGACCCCCCTCCTCACCCCACGAGTTCCCCCTGAACTTACCCCTTCTCATACCATTAGCTTTCACTGCCCACAGCTGGTGCAGGGAATTAGGGATTTGAACGTCGCTGTCTTCTTCTGGGATAGATCAGAGTGATTAGACTAATTAGACTAATCATAATAGATCTGATCCATCCTGGCATTCCTAAGAAAAGAAGGGGAAGAAGACCTCAAGTGAAATCCCTGGACTGTTGCATTGGCTGCATGGACCATGACTGCATCTGTTAACTGTTAATCATCTACTGAGGAAAGTGCAGTGAGGAACTGGGAGTGGAGAGTGTGTAAAGTGTTTATTCACCTTTTCATTTGTTGTGAAGAGGTGAGCTTACACTTTGAACATTTTGAAGATTCCTGTCTTCCTCATAGGAGGTCTTCCTATGGAATGTAAATAACTGAAGGGTGTATTGCAGTGTATAGAGGTGATGCAGTCATATGGATGAGAGTGAATGTGTTCTGTAATCATCAGCTGGGTGATTGTGACTATTGTTTTTTTGGCCTTTAATCTCACTCTTGTTTAGTGATCCTTGACAGTTTTCATATCTTTATTACCTTGTTACTTTAGCCGTGTCTTGTTTAGACATCTCCTATCACATTCATTTTCTATAAGATGTGCTATACAAGCAGTTTTAATCAGCAATTTTAATCTTAAGTTATAACATTCATAAATTTGCACTTAAAATCATTTTACTAGCACAGAATTACTTGAATGGGCTTTGATCCCCTGACAAATATAACCTTTGCACATATTGATAAAGCGAAACATAAAAGTTTTCCTGTTTTCTATGTTATTATTCATATGTTGGTTGTGGTTTTGCTGTGGCTGTGACTAATATTGAGCAACTCCGTTATAACAGCGCAAAAATTTCGCTGCGGATATGAAGCCATTAGGTAGCTGAAGGAGACATATCGAGAGATACACAGAGGCTGACGCTGCTGTCCACTTTCTGAAAATGCTGGTTTCTTGGCTGTCTGGTGGATGATGGAGAGATAAGCCACTTGGCAGTTTCCTGTATATTTCAGTGACTCTATTTGTGAGATCTCTGCACTTGAATTCATGGGCCTGCACACCTGCCATAGCCATTATGAGGGGAATCCCTCTCCCCCTGTTGGGGAATGCAACAGGAGGTGCTGGAACCCACAGAGGTGAGCAGGAATACCCAGGGCTGGATTAATAATCAGGCAAAATAACCATGTGCTTGGGGCACCAAGGGAACACAGTTTTCCTTTAGCTATCATGTCCTAAAAAGATAAGTGCTCTTTACTTTAAAACAAATCTGCCCTCCTCATCCATCTCAGCAGATGTATACTTACAGAGATTGGCCTATTGGACTGCCCCAGCCTCTGCATTCCATGCCACAGGTCCTCTATCTCCTGGCTGCATAGGTGCATTACAGCCCCATAGACTTGCAGGTTGTCTACATCAGTCTCCTAGTCCGCTGTATAATATATCTTGCTTGATTTTGATTCATGCCTAAATTCTTAAATAGATAAAATAAATATGTTTTTATTTAATATAGTTGTGGGGTCTGGCCTGGGGTTGATTTGGAAGAAAACTGAAGAAGGTTTATACATTTTCAAACTTTTTTTTTTTGCTTTCAGCACTTATTGGGGTTAAAGGATAACACCCCACTCACTTTGCAAGTAAAGTTGCACTCTGCAAAGGAATGTTCCCTAGAGCTTAGTGAAAGTAGTAAAATGTAATTTTGTGCACAAAATACAATCATGTTCAAGAAAAGTAAATAAATACATTTTTGCTTGCACATGATTGGATAATGGAAGCCAACAGAGCTTCACCTTATTTATTAGGCTCTGGGAAAAATCCCTTGCAGACTGCAACTGTACTCGCAAAGTGAACAGTCTATTTGCCTTTAGCAAATCAATCCCATTGAGTTTTAGTGTTGTGTCAGTTAAACAATGGAGGGACCACCATTGTTGGGTGGCACTTAGGGCATCAGTTGCCCTTAATCCGACCCTTGGAATACCTAAAACCTTTTGTTTGACAGGAGCAAAGTTACAATGTTTGGTACGGAGATTTCTCTGTTGGAGTATTCAAGCTATACCGTATAAAAAACAGAGCTCCTGATTTGCGTAATTGTTTCAGGTCAGTGGTTTATAAAATACTGAAGCTAATGTAGCCAAATAACTGCCAAGCAGCTATCAATTTCAGAACAAATCAAAAATTGCTGCATCCATATTGCTTCAGCAAAGGTTTAATCCACAGAAAAATAACTCTTCTTTTTTAACATAAAGTCAGTTATGCTTTTGTGTGCAAAAAGAAAAAGCAAAGCATGCAGTCAACACTCATAGATTCTCAATATTTTCTACTAATAAAACAAAATACACCATATGACTTTACTCCTTCCATGAAAACTACGTTAAGAGCCTGGAGGTTGTGATTGCGTTTGGAAACCCTTCCGCCTACCTCCTTGTCTCCTCACACCCCGCTCTGGATAAACCCTTCTCTCCCTCAATTTTATCTGCTGCCAGATCCCTTGGCCTGGGCCAAATTTTAGGTCAAACCTGTGGAACATATAGTTGAGAATCATCATCTGCTCCACTTCCATGCCCAATTAAATTTAATTTAATCAATTTAATTTACCTCCTCACTATCATTTTTGTTATCTTCAGGTTGACCGTGCCTACCGATTACAGGTGGTTGAATTACTCTTGGCTATTCAGAACTTTAATTTGCTGTTAGGGTCCCAAATATGGAAAAACCTACTTCCAGGGGAGGGGGGGGGGGGGGTTGGTGTGGCCTGGCGCAACATGGAGTAGGATGCTGATGAGCAGAGCTCTGTCCTAATATCCTGCAATACGCTGATCCTGTGACCACACAATGATCATACCAGCATTAAACTACTCCACAGAGACCCCTTACCCTCTCTAGCGATGTCTCTGCCATCCAAAAAGTTGGAAGTCCTTGCTAAATTGGAAAAATATCGCCATCAGGAGCAGGAGATACAGGAGGAAGATGGCACCGCACCATGTGAGGAGACAGGAACGCTGAGCGGGGACACAGACAGAGTCCTGGAAGCTATATCAATCTCCAGACTACCCTCACTACCACTCTCACCACCAAAATAGAGGAGGTCAAGGTGGATATCTCTCTAATCCACCAGGATCTGCAAAAACTGCGGGACACAGCTACAGAATGAAGCAGATCGTATGCAACTACAGATCAGCCAGCTACTCTCCAAACAAGACGACATGGGGAACCGACTCAGGAGATGTAATCTTCGCTTCATTGGGCTCCCACAGGGTGCTGAAGGTAAAGACCCCACAACTTTTCTAGAACAACTCCTGATCAACACTAATGGTGGAGAGGCCTTCACCCTTACCCTAGCAGTGGAGAGAGCACATCAAATGCCGGCAAGACCTCCACCCTAGGGAGCTCCTACTCACACGTTTATCGCCAAATTCTTGAACTACAAAGACCAGCCCTGAGATTGGCGAGGGAAAAAGGCAATATCTCCCTTGGTAACATCAAAGTGGCAATATTCCCTGGTTTTCCTGCGGAGGTCCAGCTACAACGCCAAACCTTCATGGAAGCTAAAAGGTGCCTCAGAATCAAGCATATAAAATATTCTATGCTGTTCCCAGCTTGCCTGAGAGTGGAAGGGGATGAGAGGGTGCTTTTCTTCGAAAATTCGGAGGAGGTCATCAACTGGCTGGAACACAGAGATAGACCTGGCAGAGTGAACGAATGACAAATACTTACCAATCTTCATAAGCTGGAATACCCTCATTTGACACCTTTATACCGTTCTTCTGTGACCTGAGGTCGTACTATATGACTCAAACTGTAAGTATTATCCCCATATCTTGACTACTCCCTGCTCACCTACTCATGACTAGTTGCATAAATTTCTTTGAGACATGTTTTTTTGTCTCCTACCCGGTCATTGGATCTCTTACATACTAAATTCACACCCCTTTTTAAACATACTAATGCTCCTTTTGTCCTTGGGAGGAGGGGGGATCACCCCTTATTGTGGGATCCCAACTCTTTTTCATCGCATATAGACTACAACATCATTGCTGGGGGAGCACATTGCAGGGGCTTCTTTGTCTAAATGAATCTTTCTACAAGTGATATGCACTTCAAGCTCTGCATCATCTAACCATTTACTCTCTGTCCCTGGTATGTGTCAGCTGAAACAACTCATCCACCTTTAACTGGAATCTGCTTTACACTCTATATCTGTGCTATTGGTATGTGTCAGCTGAAACAACTCATCTACCTTTAACTGGAATCTGATTTATGTGCTACAAATAAAAGATCGAAAATTTTGAAAAAAAAAAAAAGTTTTTCTTTGTTTCTGTCACAAAACTTTGTATAAGTACATTTTCTCCATCACTGATGGGCACTGATGTGGCTACACTGATGGGCACTGATGAGGCTAGACTGATGGGCACTGATGAGGTAGTACAGATTGGCACTCATGAGGTGGCACTGATAAGGTTGCACTGATGATGGGGTACATATATGCAGCACTGATGGGCACTGATAAGCAACACTGATGGGTACTGATAGGTGGCACTGATAAGTGTCACTGATGGGCACTCATAGGCGGCACTGATAGGTGGCACAGGTGGGCACTGATAGGCGGCACAGGTGGGCACTGGTGGGCTCTGGTACATGGCACTGGTGAATATAGCACTGCTAGGGATGGCACTGGCAGGCATCACATATGGGCACAGTGCCATCCCTACAGTGCACTGTATGCCCCTTACCTGGTGGTCTAGTGTGGGCTCCCTGGTGGTTCCTGGGCGGCCTCCTGATCGTCTCCCTGGTGGCCCTGGGCGACCTCCTGATGCTGTCCTTGGGGGGGAGGCTCCCTGGTGGCCCTGGTCGGCTCCCTGGTGGTCCAGTGTGGTGATCCTGAGGGGGGCTGCACTGACAAATGTTCAGCACAGCCCCCCCATCAGGAGAGCAGCTGATCGGTTCTCCACTGCTCAGGTCTGCAGACCTGAGCAGAGGAAAAGCCGATAAACGGGTCTTCCTGTTTACACAGTGATGAGCCGTGATTGGTCACGGCTGATCACATGGTAAAAGGCTTCCGATAGAAGCCTTTTACCTCGGCCACTGACCCACGACACCACTGATTGCCGCGATGCACGCCCCCGCAGGCGCGCCATCGCGGGTTATCCCGAGGACGTCAATAGACGTCCAGTCAGGATAACGTACCCCTGCCCGGCCGTCATTTGTCAATAGGCCGGACGGGAAGTGGTTAAACTAAAAAGAGAGAAACAAAATGAAGTGCACCTCAAGCATGGGCAGACATACAGTACTGTACAAACGTTTTAGGCAGGTGTGAAAAAATGCTGTAAAAAACTCTTGTTTTGTATACCTTTACTCATTGAAAATGGAATAAAAATATTTTTTTTAAAAAAGTGTTAATAGTTTATTTTAATCAATTTATAAAATGGAAAGTAAAAGTATGGAAGAAAAATCCATATCAAATCAATATTTGGTATGACTACTTGTTGGCTTCAAACCAACATCTGCAGAGTGGTTCTGTAGCGCGAATCGGCGGCTATAAACGGCGGCTCGCACATGTTCAGTAGTGCCCGCCGCACTTTGCAGAGTTGTGGCCGAGGCTCGGGCGGACTCGATCTCTGCCGGCGAGCTGCGATTGCTTGACAGAGAAGAAAAATGGGGAACTGCTGATGTAAACATGGTCGTTCCCTGCTCTGTCGGGCAGCATATTAGAGATCTACTGATCCCTGTCCTCGGGATCAGTTGGATCTCTGGTGCCCCTGACAGCCCAGCCCCCTCAAAGTTAGAACACACCCAGGGAACACAGTTAACCCCTAGATGGCCCCCACAGGTTAATCCCTTCACTGCCAATGACATTTACACAGTAATCAGTGAATATTTACATTTCTGTTCACTGTATAAATGTCAATGTCCGACATGTCTGCCCCAATATCAAAGTCCCAATAAAAATCACAGTTTGCCGCCATTACTAGTAAAAAAAAAAAAAAAATTGCAAAAACGCCAGAAATTAATTCTCATGGTTTGTAAACATGGCAACTTTTGCGCAAACCAATCGATAAACGCTGATTGCGATTTTTTTTCAAAATTGTCGCTTTTTTTGTTTATAGGGAAGATCACAAGCGACACAGAGGTGATTTAATACCACCAAAAGAAAGCTCTATTTGTGGGAAAAAAAAGGCCAATTTTGTTCAGATACAACGTCGCACGACCACGCAATTGTCAGTTAAAATGACGCAGTGCCGAATCGCAAAAAGTGCTCTGGTCATTAAGGGGGCAAATCGTCTGGGGCTGAAGTGGATAAAGTCCATATAATGTGCAAACCCTAGGGGATCTGATGTAGGTCCACTCTGGGAATGGGAAGACTCTCTGGTGTCCACTTCTCCAATGGACAAGACAATCAAGCCTGTCAGACAAAAAAGCAATATCTAGTGCTCTCTGCTAAAATCCGGTTTATTGAAAAAACAAATGCAGTTGCACTTACATACAGGGCACATCAGCTGTGCTGGCTAATACAAGTACTGCATGGAAAGCCGGGATAACCGTGATGTGACGTCTGGTCGCAGGCTTCATCAGTACGGAGCGTGATTGTCTTGACTATTGGAAAAGTGGACACCAGAGAGTCTTCCCATTCCCAGAGTGTAACTACATCAGATCCCCTAGGGAGAATACTAATATTTTGATGCCTGTGTGAGGTGAGCAGATGGTGTGATCAGTGCCTCAAGTTTGCACATTATAAGGACTTTAATGATTTACAATATTTATTTATTGTAGAAAAAAAAACACACAGCGCTGTCTACCTTCTACATATAAATAAAATATGTGAAAAAAACGTAAAACAGTTGCAGCTGTACCAATAATTACTTTAAGTGCAAGCCAAAAATAACTAGATATATAACATAGTTGCAAAAGTCCATCAAGTAAAGAATAAATACAGAATCCTCAAAAAATCATACAACTAAAGTGTTCATAAAAAATAAATCATATGTAAAAAAAAAAAGAGTTCATATGTCCGCTATTTCAGTGTATTAGTGATCCAAATTGGTGATCAAATTAATCTTCCTTTGTTGTGATATCCCACCACCGGGTGAAAAACCTGCTCACCTCACTGCCGATGTTATGGGGCATAGACACACCAATCTCTTATTGGTCCTCCCGATTCCATTGCTCTCCCAAACACATTGATCCACTGAACTCCCAGTTGTATAGTCCCCCAAATCAGGGCTGGATCCCGGGATAGTAATGTTGTGTAAAATCTTAGTTTTCTTGCGGGTCACCCGGCCACACCACATGCACTATAAATGGGAGTCTATATAGTGCTCTCTGCTAATTTTTGTTTATTAAAATCCCATAATCGAAACACTTACAGGAACATAATTGTTAGAAGCATAAAAAGCCAGTCTGGCTAGCTCACTACCTATGGACGTGTAGTGCCACCCTACTGAGGAAGCCCAATCAGGCGACACACATCTTCACTGACGTCACACAGCTTGTCCCCTACACGCCCGGAGGTGGTGAGAGAGCCAGACTGTCATGAGCAGCGCGTACCAATACGAATGCATCAGCACGTTCCGGTTCAAACGTTCGTTCCGGTACAAACAATCGGAAGGAGATTGCAGGTGCGCATGTGCGCATGCAATAGGACGAGGCAGCACACGTACAGGGGCAATAGGCATGTACACAGCGTCCAATAGGATCCCTTGGGGCACTATAAAAGGCTGCTCATTCTGCCCCTTAATTGCTGGATCGTGTTCAGCTCTCAGGGAGTTCCTGACCTTGCATTCCTGTGATTCTGCTTGATTCCTGTTGTGACCGGGCTTGGCTCTTGGACTTCCCCTTGCTCTCTCCTGTGTTGACCCTTGGCTTACTCCTGGACTTCTTCCTGCCTGATTTCCAGTTTATTACCTTTGGCTTGCTTAACGGACTTGCTACCTTCCTGATTCCTGGTGTATGACCCTTGGCCTTGCTTACGGATCCGCCTTTTCCTTCCTTCATGCACCTGATTGGCAGCCTACATTTGGGACTGTTCCTGCCCTGCACGTGTTTATCCGGAGCAACCTTGCCGACCACCTGCCTGGTGCCCATTCCAGTGACCGTTGCATTGTCTCACCGGTCTTCAGGGGGATTACCGATGTTTCCAGCTGACATGCCATCCTGCACGCTTCATCCATCTACTTCGGTGACCCGTGCTTCTTTGCACACTGTACCCTCTGTCTCCACTCCAGAGGTACGCTGCGTTCAGCCGCAAGGGGAGCCCCTCTCGGCATCTCAGCCTCGGATCAGGTACGTGACACAGACGGGCTTTTTTATGCGTGTAACAATTATGTTTCTGTAAGTGTATCAATTAAGGGATTTTGCACTTTATTAATGCAGTGCAACACTAGTTATATATATTTACTGTTTGTCGGTGTTGTGGAAGCACTTATTGAGTGTATGTTGTATTGCTCTCGGTTGCTAGGCCAGAAGCCTGAGGCCTATGCAGGACTGTGAGAAGCAGCGCAGGGTTAGGGCTTCAGGTCATGAGCCTAACTAAGTTGCAGAGGTTCAGCCGGACGGGGAACCTAATATTGCCAGCGGGGAAGGAAAAACAGTTGCCATAGGGGACGACCACTCCTGTTACCAGAGGCAAGTGAGGATCAAGACCAGAGGTAAAGGGGACACAGTTGCCAACAACGGACAACCACTCCTGTTTTTAGAGGCCAGTGTGTGGCAGTATGAAGAAGTACCAGAGCAGGCTTTTTCACTAGCCGGGGTGGGTGAAGAAGTGGGAAAGCTTCAGCAGAGTATACAGAGAGTTAGCTGTGGAAAAGCTCAGGGGATCCAGCGACAGCTGGGATCTTAGGAGTCTAGTGAGAGACTGGGAGCTCAGTGTGAAGATCTACAGCGGGATACTGTGAGTTACGTGTGCAGATCTTTATTGACTGTTGATATGCAAAGAGAAGAGGTTTTATAAGTCTGCTTGAAATGGCCACATCCCTAACATATATAGAAGATATGAAAATCCCCTAGGGCAGTTGGGACTTTTTAGGCTCAAGAAATGTACAAAAGTATTGTATATAAATGTTTAAATATTTGTTAGTATTCAAAAAAATATTTTTTTTTTAGTTTAAAAATAGTTCAATAACAATATTACATACACAGCACTAAATGGCATGTGATATGTTTACACATAGTTAACAAGGCATTGAATATAAAGTATATAACAGTTGCATAAACCAATTGCCAACAAGTTTCGAAGTCCTTTAAGTTCCTTCTTCGGGGTAGGAGGTTTCTAGCAATCATAATAATTGTAATTAGACATGTGCACTGCTGAAAAATTTGTTCATTTTTGGTTTCGTTTTGTTTCAATACATGTTTTTTCATTTTTTGGGCCATTCGTTATGTTCGAAACTCGTTATTTCAAATAAATTCTTAAATTCATAAATTTGAAAATTCGTAAATCCAAAAATTTGAAAATCCAAACATAAGAACGAACATGCGAAAATTCAAAAGAGTGAAAATCCAAAAAATGAAAAGAGCCAAATTCGAAAACCTGAAAATTCCAAAATAATAACTAACTAACTAATAATAACTATTACTAACTATTAAATTGTAGGTATTGGAATTTCCTTTCAAATTTGGCTGTTAGTGAACATATGTAACAGTTGCATAAACCAATTGCCAACAAGTTTCGGATTCCTTTAAGCTCCTTCTTCAGGGTGGGTTTCTAGCAATCATAATACTTGTAATAATGCCTGCATGGAAACAGTGACACACTGCCTGCATGGAAACAGTGACACACAGAGTGGAATACAAGCATTAGTAGGGAGGCGTGTCCTGACCGCGGGCCAAGATGGAAGCCTAGTCTTGGGGCTCTGGCCGAAGGAGGATTAATCCACCACCCAGAAGAGACCTACTGCCACACAAACATGGGGAAATCTAACCAGAGCCGGTCCCCATTCCGCTCCAAATCACCGCAGGTGCTCAGTCAAACTGGCAGACTCCCGAGCATGGGCGTCCACAGAACTTTTTCAGAGGTGGTCATTTTAAGGTCACCCATGCTCTGCCCCTTTTCAACAATGTTATAAGGGGAGGGGCTTAGTCATTATCACATAAAGCATGGTAACCCTCCGCTCTTCCACTGCCATATTTGGCACTTCTTTGGGGGGGAGAATGTACCTGGTTTTGCCATGGCGATCTGCTGTGACCGGAGCAAAGGAAGGTGTAAATAAACATACAATTAGGCAATCAATCAATTACAAAAATAAACTACACCTGCATGGTGCAGCATTGGCTTATGCCAGTGGAGATTTTAAATTCATTACAGGCACAATAGCATCTTTATGCTGTTGTGCCCATATAGCTGCTGTTGTGCCCATATAGCTGCACTGATGAGGTGGCACTGATGGTCACTGATAAAGAGTCACTGGTGGTTACTGATAGGTGGCACCGATGGGCACTGATAGGCGGCACTGATGGGCACTAATAGGTGGCACTGATTGACAGCACTGATAGAACTGTTTAAACAGCATGTTTCTTTCAGTGGGTGGTGCTGTGAAAAAGAATAATGTAGTTCAATGTGGCCACCATATGGCAATTATTGTGTTAAATTAGATGCTGAGGAGGCAACATATTGCCTCCTCACCAGTTCTCAAACAGCTCTGAAAAGCGATCCAAGCATGGATCTTTTCAGAGGAGCAACAGTCACTTCCACACATGTGAAGGAGCCCTAAGAGTAGCCAAGCAAAAGCATGCAGGGAAGTAAAGTGTTAAATCTCTTCACATGATAACAGAAGGTTCAGCCTTATGTCCAACCAGGATGACAGTGTAAGGTGATACACACTCTATGATGATAGGTCCTGCAGTCCAGCAATTGGAGACATTCCTCAAGCAGTTCGCAGAAAACAGAAAATAACAGCGATTGGGCAGCCTGTGACAGCGGGAGATGGAGATCCAGGTGTCAGCCCAATGATAAATAAGGCTGAACTCCAGTAAAGTGAACAGTCTCTTATCACACTTGAACACTTAACTTTCCTGCACTTTCCCCCCTAGTGTGCGGACACCTTGCTGATTCCAGGGGGGGCAATTGACCCCCCCCTTGCCCCTGCTTGCGGATGCCCATGCTCCCGAGCCAAGTAAACAACCGGCCTCCGACATGAACGTGGCCTCCCCGTCCGCCTTGCAAGTTTCTGCAGTGGAGCCTAATGCCTTCCAGCAGTCAACCCAGCAGACACAGGGCACAGTAAGGGATTCCTCTATCATTTTAGCCCCTGCACAACAAACGACCCTGAGTCTGCATGACCTACATGCAGTAGCAAAAGACATAAGACACACTTACAGCAGCTGCTATAGCTGACCTATGCCATGATTTACAGGATATGGCTGACAGAGTGCAAGAAGTAGAAACTATTACCACCCAGCATGAGACACAAATTGAGCAACCGCAAACAATCTACAGAGAAATGCAAAGGCACATGGAAGATTTCGATAACCGCGGACGCAGGAACAATCTAAAAATCCGAGGTATCCCAGAGGTGGCCAAATATGACCACTTACAACAGACAGTAACAGCAATTTTCAATAATTCACTAGACAAACCAGAAACAAGCCCCATTGAGATGGAAAGAATACACCGAGCACTACGGCCAAAAGATAGAGACTCAGATCCACCACGAGGCATAATATGTTGTCTAACCAGCTTTCGCACAAAAGAAGAAATTTTGAGAAAAGCTTGCAACCGAATACACATCACCCACGGCACAGCTGATGTTAAAATATATCAGGACTTATCCAATGTAACATTGCAGCATCGTAAAGATCTCAGGGGAATCCACTATAGGTGGAAACTTCCTTTCTGCCTATCAGCATTCACAGCAGGCAGAACAGCACTACTTAAAGTACCAGAGGATCTACCTCAATTTTGTGATCGCTTAGGCATCCCCTTGTTCCACATTCCCGAATGGTATGCAGATTACAGATCTCCACCCCTCAGAAGAGAACAACACAGAGAAGAAAGCATGGAAGCACAAGCATATCGTTATCGCTGCCGTAGATCACCAAGACCAGACGCATCTTCAATGAATGCTCGCAGATCCCTCCAGGCAGGGCCCAAGCCTCACAGTCTCACCTGCTCACCAAAGACACAGACAAGACTCATAATCTACCTAACTTTCACAGCCACTCGGCCCTCAGTTAAGTATTCTACAACTTTACTCTCTCATACATTGCAGTTACATATGGAAGAATGGATCAGACAATTGTTATCACTTATCACTACACATAATATGCTAAACAAATAGCATATGCACAAAATGCTGTATAGATGTATTAAGATATTTCCCTATTTTTTTGTTCTAAATGGGTATATGTGATATGTAAAGCAATAATGGAGATGAGAACAAGAGACGCACTCATTCATACTAAAGCTCCCTCAAATGAATTAAGCCTCTAAAAAGACTGTATCCCCTTAAGGATACCTCCATATACCCCACCTATATACGAGAACTGATATAAGCAAAATCTTAGCGCATAAATACAAGGTAATCTCCCAATCGTTTGAAGTGCATTCATGATTACACTGAAAGGTAAAAACATCCCTGACTGTCTTGTTCTCATGCCTACATGAAGTTAATCAACTTGAAATATCAATGTAATCATCTTGGAAAAAAAAACTCCATAGGGCTTAAATCAATATTATTACATAAAAATTATCTGACTAAAAAAACATCAAGAACAATGCCCAAGAACATGAAATGGGACATACTGCCCACAGCAGTATATGCAGCAGTATAGGCCGCTCCAGATGACGTCAGTATGACGAAATCAGCTTACGTGTGTCACTTCCGGTATACAGAGCCACGAGTTTGTCTTTGATACAAACGGCTCTCCCTAAGCTTTTTAAGCTAGTTTTAGCTGATTTTAAATGTTTTAACCATTGGATTGGAAGTTGTCGCTATATCCAAATAAAGCTTTTTGTTAAACGGTACTACTCTATGGAGATTCCTCTTGTTTTTTGCACATGATCGTGGGAAGGATGACTACAAGGTCCAGGTCAGACCTGCTGCACAGTGGCGTAGGACTGTGAAGGCTTTGTACCCCGCAGAGGGGTGAATTTATCTGGTAAGCAGACATCTATCTATTTAAAGCACTCAAGCACAAGGAACACCATTTGATTTCCGAAGATTGCCTTGCACCTCCCAGTGGGGTAAGAACCCCTGGCAGACGCAGTACCATGAGGGGGAGCAAGCAAGGAAGAGCACAAGTCACTTTATCATCACAAAGCATTCATGCTTAAAAATATATGATATGAACTTTATGGACTTTTATCTTAAGTATTTTTATATTCACTGTTTTATGTTGAATGCTGTATACACAAGACAAATAGCACAAATGTATTATATACATATATATAGCACTTTTATTATCCCACAATAGAACAGCACCATACCTACTCCTGCTTTCATCTTCTCATACATTTTGTCCCCCATTTGGGAGACAATAGTAGGGGCAGCAGTTCTACCGACCATACGTTATCACATCATACCATCAGCGCAGCACCAACCCAATATCTTTGTCATTTATACTGCCCACAAATGACCATTGAGACTTACACACTTACATAACTCATGTGCAACATCACATGAAGCCATACTCCACTACATCCCCATAGGTAAAATAACAACTATAAAATGATAAAAAGGTCTCTACACACCCTAACCACATTCAGATCCTCTTTCAGGCCTTAGCCTTCATCCCAACTTCCACCTAGGTTATACCACCCCCACAGCAGATAGCCTCTCGAGACCACAGAGGAAACATTGTTATCTTGCTTCTTTCTGCTGAATTACCCCGGAAATTATTAATACCTTCCCTCCCACTCCCATCCCTCTTTATAAAGGCAAGTTAGCCGGCTCTTCCTTGCCTCCCAGGTATACCCTATCCCCCCCACCCCTCTTTCCCCCTCTATCCTCCCTCCTCTATACATAACAGAACCATCACATTCCGAATACCTGGAAGTTACCTAACAATTGAGTGACATCCATCTCCTCTCATCTCTTCCCCCATACCTCCCAACAATTGAACACACTTTCTAAACATTAATTCGCTTTCCTACTCATCACACTCTCTACAACACAAGCCTTATACGGCATTATACAACAAATCTATCAAATACCCTTATAAACTACAACAAAGACAAACATGACAAGAAGGGGACCAAAACCCAAAACCCTAAAACTGATTTCAATTAATGCCCACGATTTAAACATACCAGAGACAAGATCACAACTTTTAACTCTAATGCGGAAACAAAAAGCGGACATAGTACTTGTCCAAGAGACGCATTTTCGAACCGATCAGACACCTAAACTGACAAACCATACCTTTACCAAGGTCTACCATGCCACTAATCAACAGAACAAAACTAAAGGAGTGTCAATACTCATATTGAAAGATTTACCCATAAACATTACAGATACTCTTCCTAACAGCAAAGGAAGATACCTTTTCCTTAAAGGTTACTTATATGATAAACCAATCACAATAGTGAATATTTATTGCCCAAACACAAAACAAGCCACATTCCTCAATTTAATCTCTTCACAACTTTCCATCTTTAAAATTGTGATCCTGATTGTCGGGGGAGACCTAAACACCCCCCTTCAACCGTTACTGGACACATCCACAAGCTCCACATCTATCCCCTACCGACCCTTGAAGAAGATCAATCTTTCCTTACAAGAACTCATAGTCCATGACACCTGGTGTACCTTAAACCCAAATACACACGATTATACACATTTCTCAGTTCCACATAGCAAATACTCCAGATTGGATTATTTCTTCCTATCACAACCAGACTTACAGATGCTGACAAACTCTACCATAGAGCCAGCAATCATTTCAGATCAAAATCCAGTCACTCTAACCATAACCATACCTAATCATTTAACACAAACCAAAATCTGACACCTAGACACTTCATTGCTCAAAGACAAAGAGCTAGCCAAGAAACTCATATGCGCTTAAAAACATATTTTAAGGGGGGCGCATGCGCGAAGCTGACCCAGGCGGACATGCCTGAGTGACGCTCCGCTCCACCGGAGACACAGCTGCTGGACACCGCGAATACAGGCTCCTTTCCGCATGCCTAACACCATCTCTGGATGGCGCCAGCACACAGGGTGCCCGAGGATGGTACTAGTCGGCACGAAATAACGGATGAAGACTAAAAACACGCGCTCACAAGGCCGCACCCAAGATGGCGCCGGCCTCCCTGTCAGCAGCCTCTACCCAGCCGAGCACACCGCGCTCTACAAAACATGCACAGCGCCCTAAAACACAGCAGCAAGACTACAATGGTGAGTCTGATTCTGAGGGGGATAGCACCCAGACTGTTATCCACACTGGCATGTTTGCCAAGTATGAGTCTATGATCCAGAAGACTCTGAAACATACCTCAGACCAAATAACGGACAAATTAACAAAGGAAATAAGGGAACTGGGGAGGAGAACCGCTGAACTAGAGGTCCGGGTCGATGATCTGGAGTGTTTCTGAATCAATGTGCTGCAGCAGAGATAGAAAATCTTAAGGAAGAGAACCTAGTGTAACAATCACGTCTTGAGGACTATGAGAATAGGGCTCGTAGATCAAACCTGAGAATCCGGGGAATCCCTGAATCTGTCTTTGATGTCCAGGCAACCATGCTGGCACTATTCCAAGAACTGGCTCCAGGGATACCTGTTGAGAGGCTTGAAATGGACAGAGTCCACCGCGCCTTGGCCCCCCGCAAGGAAAACGGCCTCCCACGGGATATAATTGCAAAATTTCATTTTTTTCTCACCGAAAAGCAGTTAATGGCAGCAGCCAGAGGCAAAACCTCTCTTTCCTTCCAAGGACATACATATCAGCTTTTCTCTGACCTCTCACCCACCATGGTTGCTAAAAGGAGGACCCTCAAACCTATGCCAATGATCCTTCAACAGCATCAGATTACTTACCATTGGGGGTTCCCCTTTTTGGTGCGCTTTACCCACCTTGAGACTAAATATGCGTGCCGCACTGCCTCGGAACTCCAATCAGTTCTACAAGATCTGGGACTCCTTGACCAGAGCCCCAGTAAAGATAAGCAGCTAAGACGCTTTGCCTCCAGGTCTCCACAGAAGATCCCCCCCGGACCACGGGAATGTGGCGCATCAGAACTTTCACAAGCGAGGCCGATTCGATAACCCCACCACTAGCACCAATGTGGATGATTCAATGGACTGAGCTTGCTTATATGTTTGCCTCATCTCCTCTTCCATTTTTTCTGCTCTTCTGCAGACCTACCTTTGACACCTGTGGAATGAGTCTGTTAACTCTCACCCCACGCGTCACCCTCACTCGAAAGCTAGTATATATCCCCAGGCTCCCCAGAGACTTTTATACTGGAGTCCTAAGTCTTATATTAGCTCATGCTTTTAATTATTGGTGTCCGAACTGCTAATCAGGACTGTGTCTCCAAGTTGGAACTTGTTGCACCCCCAATTCCCTACTTTTGTAACTTCTGAATTTCTGCACAGATTATGTGGAACTCCAGACTTGTCTATGTTTTTTGTGGGGATATGCTGGATACTTGTCCAGCATATACTCACAAACCCTTTACATCTACTGTTTTTTTTGCACTGTTGTTTAAGTGGAATTAATGTCTTTTTTCTTTCTCCCTCCATCTCTGTTCATCCTCTTCCTTCCCTTTTCCCCGGTGTGGTGGTGTTTGCGGTGATCTCATCTGCGCTGAGTACTTATTCGCATACACATGCTATCACACTATGGCCCCCTTAACCATATGTACATTAAACGTCCAGGGCTTCAATTCTCCACATAAGCATACCAAAGCACTTAAATCCCTCACTGCAGCTAAAATTCACGTAGCCTGCTTGCAGGAATCTCACTTTTCGGACAAATCTACCCCAAAATTTCTGAGCACCTCCTACCCCCAATTCTACACTGCTTCAGTGTCCACCAAAAAATGGGGCACGTTAATTGCATTCCACCGCACAGCCTCCTTCTCTCCCACCTCACAGATCAAAGACCCGTTCCAAGATCTCACGACACCTCCTTGCGCCTAAACGAAACCACCCTGACAAACCCCTCACACCGACAAGATATTGAAATCGCGATCAAAGAATACCTCTTTCATAACTCTACAGATGACATATCCGCGTTAACCTTGTGGGAGGCACACAAGCCTGTCATACGTGGCAAACCGATCCAACAGGCCACTGCCCTAAACCGTGAGCACAAAGCTCTCTTTAAAAAATTAGAAAAAAACTTCAATTGTAATTATGAGTCATTTCAGACTAACTCTTCCCCAGAAGCTTAAAAGAGATTAGAGCAGTCTAGGCTGGACCTGGGCCTCTTTCTCTCTGACTCGGCTGACAAGCTCTTATGTAAGAGACAACACCAGACCTATATGAAGGCTAACAAACATGACACCCCTATGGCCCGTGCCTTACGCACCATCAATAAACCCAACACGTCCATTAGGCTAAATACGACCCGCAAAGGTTACACTAGCAACCCAATGAAAATCTGAGAAATTTTCCGCTCCAACTTAGCTAAATTGTATTCACACTCCCATCCCTTTATTGAAGCCTATGCAGAAAACCTGCTATCCAACATCTCTCTCCCCACTTTAAACCAATCCCAAAAAGATTGGCTCGAGTGTTCTGTTATGGTGGAGGAAGTGACATTGGCAATAAAATCCCTGCAAAAAAAACAAAAGACCGGGCCCAAATGGCTACTTATTTTAAGCAGTTTGCACACATTCTTGCCCGATACTTGCCAATGCATTCAGCTCCCTGCTGGGAGGACACTCGTTTCATCCAGAAACGCTTACTGCAATTGTAGCCATGGTCCCCAAACCAGGCTCTGACCCCTCCTCTTGGAACAAATATCACCCCATATCTCTTTTGAATCTTGATATAAAGATCCTTGCTAAAATCTTAGCTAACCGCCTAAACCCCATAATTGGTAATCTAATACACCGGGACCAAACTGGGTTCATCCCAACCCACCAGACTGGAGATAACATAAGAAGGGCTATATTGCTTTCCTTAGCTGCCAAGAAGAGGAAAATTCCCTCATGCTTTCTATCCCTAGGTATTAAAAAGGCCTTTGATTCGGTCTCCTGGCCCTACATGACATACATCCTTAGGCGCAGGGGGTTTGGTAAGCACTTCCTGACCTGAACCTCCTCTCTGTACCATGGACCCAAAGCATACATCAAATACGCTGGTTACAAGTCGGCCACTTTCGACATCCAGAGGGGTACGAGACAGGGTTGCCCCCTCTATTATTTGCCCTGATAATAGAACCCCTGGCGCAACTAATCAGATCTGACACGAACATCACAGGGATAGAACTTGGGGGAATCTAAAACAAAGTCTGTCTATTTGCAGACGATGTGCTTCTCTTCTTGACAAGCCCACATACTTCGGCCCCAAACCTTCTTATTTTTCTTCAACATTTTAGCCAAATCTCTGGCCTGACCATTAATTCAAACAAATCTAAGGTTCTCAATATATCTTTATCCACATCAGAACAAATTCTAGCCCAGTCCTCTTTGCCCTACACATGGGTTCCTCACCAACTGCCCTACCTAGGTGTTAACCTTACAGCATCGCTCTCAGATTTGTTTGCAGCTAACTTTCTCCCTCTCCTAAAACGAACAACATCACTATTGTCCCAATGGTCTTCACTGCCCATCTCATGGATGGGTCGTATCAATGTAGTAAAAATGGCCATTCTCCCCAAATTCTTATACATATTTAGATCCTTGCCCATCCCCGTTCACACAAACTAGGGTTATGTCTTATATCTGGGGTAAAATTAAACCTAGGATCCCCAAGTCCACTCTCACCCGACCCAGGTCGTGTGGAGGCCTAGGACTACCTAACTTTACATCCTACTACCATGCCAAACAGCTAGCCCACCTCCCTAAATATCATGCAGCAAAAGAAACCCCCTTATGGGTCACAGTCGAACCGGTGGACCTGGATTCTATGTCTGTAGCTAACTTGTTATGGCTTAACCCCAAAGATCGGGCACATATCACCAACCCTGTTACCAAGTTCTCTCTATCCATCTGGGACAAATTCAAGACCTCAGGCGGCCTTCTTTCACCACATAATCCCCTGCCCTCTTTCTTCCGTAACCCAGCCTTCCACCTAGCCTGGGACTCCCCGGCATCCTTCAACGCCTGGATGTCCACCAAACTTTTTAGACTATACTCCCTTGTTTCAGCCTCTTCTTTTTACACCTTTCCAACATTATGCGAATCGCATGGCCTACCAACCTCCGAACTGTTTCGATATTTGCAAATCAAAAACTTTTATTCCCCATTCCTTAAAGGCGGCGCTCCATTGAATCATCTTACCCAATTTGAGACCTACTGTAAAAAAGACCCACAAGCTAGAGGTGTTATCTCAGGTATATACTGCCTCCTAGTTAACAATGATAATTCCGCTCAACCTCACTATACCAGTAAATGGGAAGCTGACTTAGGGAGATCTATTGATACATGTGATTGGTCGGATATATGGTCGGACACAGCAACCTTTTCCTGTAACATACTGGCCAAAGAAACAAACTATAAGGTCCTCGCTCGGTGGTACCAGGTCCCTACCAGAATCTCTAAATATGTCTCAACATACTCCCCATTATGCTTCTGGGGGTGTTCGGCCCCTGGCACACATCTTCACATCTGGTGGGATTGCCCTGTGGCTCAGCTATTTTGGGGGAAAATCTTCGCCATGGCCTCCAAGGCCTTGGAAGCCCCTGTCACAATGGACCCAATTGTGGCATTATTAAACTTGAAACCGCCAGACCTTTCAATTCGGCCTACTTATGCAGATCATGATGGCGGTGAAACAAACTATCACTAAAGTCTGGAAATCCCCACTCCTGGTCGTTGCTGAAGCAAAGGGTAGAATCAACAGAGCTCTGGTTCATGCAAAAATAGATGCCATCGAACAGGATAAAATCCCCAAATTTGAAAAAAATATGGAGACTGTGGGTTAAACATTTTCTCTCACCAGACTTCGACCTGTACTGATGCAGCTCTGTTGACCAATTCTCACAATTCTCACCTTACTTATTAATCCCCGCTTACTCGATCGATGCCACACCACTGCTCTGGGCTTTTCCCCCCTTTTTTCCCATTCTGTAGCTTTTCCCACTCTGTCCCTTCCCCCCCCTCTTCCCCTTATCTTTTCCCTATACTAACCCCCCTCCTTTCCTTATGTCCTCTTGTTATTATGATTATTTCTTCACACTATAGCCAGTCTGAGACTGGGGAAGACGGCTTTAGTCAAGCCATCCTCTCCTCTCTCTCTCTGCTATTTCAGGTCAGCAGCTCCAGAGGTGGATTATGCTGGCACCTTCTAGTTTTGTTTAGGTTATGTTGTTATCAAGCACCTTAGCCTTAAGGCCCACATAATCGCCAAGCAAATCTGGGTTTTCTTCCTAGAAGACATAACCCTCTGGGCCTCCTTTACCGTCCATAGAATGTACCACATATTGTTACTAGTGTAAAGCTACCTAACGTTTCCCCTGCCTACCCACATGGATACAGTTAGTGCCCAGATGGGGTATCCTGTGGGTTAGGCACTCACATTCTTTTTACAACATGACTAAAGGTTCACTCTACTTTTTTGAATACTCCTCCTTTTGACAGGGCAACTTTGACACGTTTCTCCATGCAGTTGAGGTGCTAACCTGTGTGGAGACAGGTGCCCTCGTTTATTAGATCTCCTGTATTACAATAATAGGACATGGTTCACCACAGAAATGCCCATGCCTATTGTCCTGGCTTCTTCTGGGGGAGACAGAGAGTGCCGCTGGGGTCGGGCCGGGTCCAGTTGTTTACACCCACACCACTGTTTGTCAAACCAGAGAGACCTGCATATCCACCATGCAAATCGCTCTGCAAGCTAGGACAGGGCAGAAAATACAGCAGCTACCGTTATCATCCCCGTGAACCATCTTTCGGCTTTTAAAGCTAGAGAGGGGACCCATCCAATACAGAGGTCAGGGTCCACAAGCCCTTCAAGTGAGGATAGACCAGGAATTAGTGATGTGGGGTCACCCAGCTTTATACACCATTTTGGGTCCATAGAGGAGGGGATAGCAGAGAGGGGGTCAGAAGTGGATACAGAATGGGACTGTGATTCTACAGAGAAAGAAGAGTCTTTATGTTCTGACCAACAGGATGGAAATCGTGAAAAAAAAGTCTATCCTTGTTCAGTGTGCCAGGAACCTGGGGTTTTGTGAAGCCTATGCCAATAGGTCCCCTGATCTATCCCCTCCTCACAATTACGCTCGGGCTCGAGCACAGAATGAGGCATATACCCACCTTATTAAAAAGGAAGCAACCATTTATTCCCCGTCTGGAAAAGGCGAAAGACAAAGTTTGCCAAAATTCTCCCATTTGCAGAGACTTGTGCAGCGCAAAGTTGCCTTGGAATACGGGTATGACTACCCCTATGCTCTCTGGGAGATTATGGAGGAAATAGAGGCCAAAAGAGAGGCATTGTGTGATGAAGCAGTATGGGACTTTATGCTCATCCCAAAGCCCTACCGCAACAAGACAAAACCTTCACTTTGGAAAGAATTTCTTGTCATTAAAGAGAATTAGAGTCTTGGAAGATCCATCCACATTGACAAGGTGGTAGTTAGATGACCCAGAAAGAAAGATATTGAGTGGTCCTGCAACATTTGGGGTCCTGATGGGAAGATGGTTCAAATCCCTCACCCAGACTTTTACTATTGAACCATGTTCAAGTATCTCTGTTTATCTCCAGAAAAAGTCTGTTTAAGTCAAAAGGCTGTAATGCCTAAAGAATGACCTGTTTGCATTAATCTGTTCAAGTTTGATGTTGTTGCTGGGGGCAATGCCCCAATTCCCAATCCCCTTTCCCTTCTATCCTTGCAAAGAAGGGGGTATCTGGGATTTGTCCTAACACTAGGAGAAAGGGACTTCTGTCAAAGAGGACTTCTCCTGTTTCATTATAGACACTTTGTGAAGATCTGTTGGGCCAGTTGGCCACTTTGATGCAACGTCAAGTTTAAGAGCTGCTCAACATCCCTAGAGGGCAGTTGCTCAACATCCCCATAAGTAATGTGCCGAAGGAAAGACTTCCTCTGTTGCGAGCTCCTTCTGTTGTTCTATAAGTGATGTGCCGAAGGAAAGACTTCCTCTGTTGCGAGCTCCTTCAGTTGTTCTACAAGTGAACTGCCGGGGTCAAAGAACCTCATAATCCAGGTACTCACTGGGACCTTTGCTCTATTGCCTTACTTTGTTTAAAAGTTCAACACTGTTGAAGTATGCCTAACCAGGTAGATTGGTAGGATGTTGTTTGTCTTGTCTTCTCAGGTACACAAGGAGACAATGTGTCAAGAGTTGCCCTTAGGGGGCAGGATCCATAAAGGTGCCTCTATGAGAATGTTAGTGGTAGATGCATGCTGGTGGGGAGATCGCCTCTGAGGAGAGGGTGTTCCCACCAATAGTTGCTCAGGATGTATATATGTTTCTTGTTTGGGTGTGTTCTCTTTTCTTTGCAGGACTGCAGGGAGTCTCCAGGCCTTGGCGGAGGCATTGCATTTTGTGTATATGATTATACTATTACATAGCATAGTTAGTTAGGATGTATTGGTTGCATTTCCCCCCTCCCCCAATAATTTCTATGTTTGGCGGGGGTTGCACTAACAAAGTGCATTTGGTAGAGTTTTACCTAAAATGTGAAATATTTTGTACAATAGAGATACTTGTACCTACTGGCCACATATGGGGTATGCCCCATGGCCCTGTTCATTTGTTATTTCCCTTTTTCCCCTTTCCAAAATATGGGGTACTCCACTTAGCCTTTTCTGGGATGGCTGTCCAGAGCCAATGAGGACATGGCCCATTTTTGGCTGGGGGGAAGTATTGCTCTCCTAGTTTGGGTGTTAGTGAGTGTATATAGTTTTGGCTTTCTCTGCTTAACAGGAGAGCAGATAGGTAAATTTAGATGCTGTCTGCTTATCAGAGAGCCTTGATTTGAGTAAGGTCTGCTCAGTGTGCTCTGGTGCTGATTCTTGTGGTCTGGAAAGTTTTACACTGTCCAATAGTATGGGTTCCTATTGGACAGTGGGAGGAAAACCCAGAAAGTGACAGCAGGTGTATGTGGATGCAGTTCTGACCAATTACCAGGGGAGGTGCCCCACTGCATTTTGGGTGACTGTATCCATATAAAAAGGAGCACATGGGCTCAAGGTCAGGAGTTCCTGCCCACCGAGACCTCAGGGGTGGAGGTATGTGTTTAGCTCCTGGCTGCTAGGCCTGAGGTCTATTTGGGGGGCTGTTGGATGCTGGGCTTGGTCGAGGCCTAGTTGGAGTTGCTGAAGTAAAGCCCAGAGTTCCTCTGCAAACTGACAGAGGGTGAATGTCCTTGGATCCTGTCTGGTATCACAGTGGCAAAGTGTCGCTTGGAAGTTGGAAGAGAGCTGCCAGCTGTCCTGGGACATGGTGTGAGTACAGGCCCCAAAAGGGATCCCTGAGACTGAGTTGCTAGAATCCCCCTCCTGCTCCTCATAGTCAGCTAACTGGGTGTGTGAGCCAGAAAGGAGACACTGGTGAGTGTCATGAAGAAACAAAGTCAGGCTTATCCTCTTCTGCTTAAAAAGGGACTTGTGTTACTGAAATCAGCCTGCCATTAAGTGCCGTTGGTAGGCTGCTACATAGAGCTAGAAAGGAGACACTGGTGAGTGTCTTGAAGAAACAAAATCTGGCTTACCCTCTTGTGCTTAAATAGGGACTTGTTTCACTGGGATCAGTCTGTAGTGCCATTGACAGTCTGCTATATAGAGCTAGGGAGAAGTTGTCCTCGCTTGGAGTTAGTTAACTTGGGGTATCCCAACCATTCCCTTCTATTAAAGTTCTACAATAAAGCATCAAAACTCATCCCCTAGACTGGTCATTGGAGTAATGAGCAGGATTGTGTGTATGCACCTGACAGTATGGAAATTCATTGTGACTGGCTGCAGGATAATCAGAGGGAGGCCCGGGCCAAATAAATCAGCAGCTCCTTTGGGGGTACCGCTACAGATCTTTTCTAAAATCCTAGCAAATTGCCTATCAATACACATGCCCTCACTGATCAATAAAGATCAAGTGGGTTTCATACCGGGCAGAGAGGCCAGGGATAACACCCTAAAAGCTATAAACTTACACTATTGGATGACCAGAACCAATCAAAAAGGCTTCTTTCTATCCCTAGACACAGAGAAAGCATTTGATAGGGTGGCATGGGACTATATAAAAGTGGTAATGGAAAAAAATAGGTCTAGGACGGACAATGCTTAACTTCATTTCAGCACTGTATTCATCTCCATGTGCCAAAGTCCAGGTCAACGGGCACCTATCAAATGATTTCCCGATCTCAAATAGATGTCCTCTCTCATCCCTGCTATACAGTATGCACTTTTCCTAGATCTTCTGCTACAACACATCAGAGCAAATGAAAACATTACAGGCATTGATGTCACAGGCCACATACATAAGATAGCAGCACAGTGGTGTAGTGGATAGCACTTTCGCCTGGCAGCAAAAGGGTCGCTGGTTTGAATCCCAACCATGACACTACCTGCCTGGAGTTTGCATGTTCTCCCTGTGCCTGCGTGGGTTTCCTTCGGGTACTCCAATTTCCTCCCACACTCCAAAGACATGCTGTAAGTAAATTAGATCCTGTCTAAATTGGCCCTAGTATACAGGGAGTGCAGAATTATTAGGCAAGTTGTATTTTTGAGGAATAATTTTATTATTGAACAACAACCATGTTCTCAATGATTCCAAAAACTCATTAATATCAAGACGATAGAATACATACACCGGACACTGTAGTTACGGACATTACAAAAGTAAACGAGACTACACAACATCGTCTTCTAGATCCTTTTCACGTATGACATATCGTCCCTACTCTCTCC
>BLSH010214580.1:16979-36235 GCA_018402905.1 Glandirana rugosa | reverse complement strand
TGATGTTGCAGCTCTGAAATATGGCAAAACTGGTGGCAAGTGGCATCTTGGCAGCTGTACGCTTGACTTTTCTCAGTTCACGGGCAGTTATTTTGCGCCTTGGTTTTTCCACACGCTTCTTGCGACCCTGTTGGCTATTTTGAATGAAACGCTTGATTGTTCGATGATCACGCTTCAGAAGCTTGGCAATTTTAAGAGTGCTGCATCCCTCTGCAAGATATCTCACTATTTTTGACTTTTCGGAGCCTGTCAAGTCCTTCTTTTGACCCATTTTGCCAAAGGAAAGGAAGTTGCCTAATAATTATGCACACCTGATATAGGGTGTTGATGTCATTAAACCACACCCCTTCTCATTACTGAGATGCACATCACCTAATATGCTTAATTGGTAGTAGGCTTTCGAGCCTATACAGCTTGGAGTAAGACAACATGCATAAAGAGGATGATGTGATCAAAATACTCATTTGCCTAATAATTCTGCATACAGTGTATGTATGAATATGAGTTAGGGACCTTAGATTGTAAGCTCCTTGAGGGTAGGGACTGATGTGAATGTACAATGTATAAGTAAAGTTCTGCGTAAATTGACAGCACTATATAAGTACCTGAAATAAATAAAATTTGCGGATGACATGCTTTTTCTATCTAATCCGCACACTACCATCCCTGTCTTGATAAACAAATTCATAGTTACATAGTTAGCGAGGTTGAAAAAAGACACAAGTCCATCAAGTCCAACCTATGTGTATGTTTTTATGTCAGTATTACATTGTATATCCCTCAATGTTGTGGTCCCTTAGGTGCGCATCTAATTGTTTTTTGAAATTATCTATACTCCCAGCAGAAACCACTGCTTGTGGAAAAGAATTCCACATCCTCACTGCTCTTACCGTAATGAACCCCCTACGCAGTTCAAGGTTAAACTGCCTTTCTTCTATTTTTAGTGAATGACCGCGTGTCTTTGTGTACTCCCTTGTGCTGAATAGTTTTGTCCCTATTGTGGGGTCACCAGTACAGTATTTGTACATTGAAATCATATCCCCTTTCCAGAGAGAATAAGTTCAGTGCTTGTAATCTTTCCTCATAACTAAGGTCCTCCAAACCTTAATTAGCTTTGTTGCCCTTCTCTGAACCCTTTCCAGTTCCAGGACATCCTTCCTGAAGACTGGTGCCCAGAACTGGACGGCATACTCCAGGTGCGGACTCACATGAATAGTGGGAGGATTATAGAGTTATGCTTGGAGTTGAACCCTTTCTTGATGCATGCCAACACTTTGTTAGCTTTGCTTTCAGCAGCTTGGCATTGCATGCCACTGCTGAGCCTGCTCTCTAATAGGACCCCTAGGTCTTTTTCCATCCTAGATTCCCCCAGAGGCTCTCCCCCTAGTGAGTAGTTTGCGTTTATGCTCTTGGTATCCAAATGCATTATTTTACGTTAAACCCCATTTCCCACTTGTCTGCCCACCCAATTAATTTGTTCAGATCTTGTCGCAAGGTTTCCACATCCTGGAGAATTTATTGCCCTGCTTAGCTTGGTATCACCTGCAAATATTGAGATTGAGCTGTTTATCCCGTCCTCCAGATCGTTTATGAATAAACTGAATAGGATTGGTCCCAGGACTGAACCTGGGGAACCCCACTTTCTACACCAGACCATTCCGAGTACTCCCATATATCACCACCCTCTGGACTCGCCCCTGTAACCAGTTTTCAATCCAGGTACTCACCCTTTGATCCATGTTGAGAGACCTTAGTTGGTACAGTAAACGTTTGTGGGGAACTGTATCAAATGCTTTTGAAAAATCTAGATACACCACATCTACAGGCCTTTCTTTATCTAGATGGCAGCTCACCTCCTCATAGAAGGTTAACAGATTGGTTTGTCAAGAACGATTCTTCATGAAACCATGTTGATTACTGCTAATGATACCGTTCTCATTACAATAATCTTGTATATAATCCCTTATTGTTCCCTCCGAGAGCTTGCAAATTATTGATTTTAAGCTAACTGGTCTGTAGTTCCCAGGGATATGTCTTGGTCCTTTTTTATATATTGGTGCTACATTGGCTTTCCTCCAATCAGCTGGTATCACACCAGTCAGATACCTGCTCTTAAAGATTAGGTACAATGGTCTGGCAATAACTTGGCTGAGTTCCTTAAGGATAAATGTAATACTGTATTGATATAATGTCCTCTGTCTCCACACAATCACACTAATCAGCGCTACGGAAATACTAAGAATAAAAAGCTGCCGTAATGCAATCAATAGATAGCCTACTCAGCCATTCAGTGAACTCTCCATAGTAAAAATGGAGGACCCAGAAAACAAAAGGCCGCGCATAGTGTACTCTCATTCACAAAAAGTTTATTTATGCCCCGCCATAAAACACACTTACAATATTAAAAATACAATTAGCGTAGAACAATCAATCACTCCAATGTGTACATCACTGCTCTGCCGTCCGTACGGTCCCAAACAGGATATTCCGCGTTCGACCTTGGAGCGCACACGTCACTACTGGTTTGCCGTGGGATCACGTTTCGTCATCACGACTTCTACAGAGGGCGTGACCACTCGGCAAGGATTTTATCCATACTTAAGATGTGCCAGTGGTCCCTGAAAATTTTCTACACCTCTTTATACTGGGAATGAAAGTTGCTTATAAATCCCCACTGATGTAGATCTTGAGTATCTCCACCCTCATCCTTATCCTTCAAACACTGTTCTCTAGGAAGGGGCAATAATTCCTGTATTACTTTATTTATATCATCTGGCCTGTACCCCTTTGCAATAAACCTTTGTTTTATTATCTGAGATTGTTCTAGAATGTCTGCTTGTTTTGAACAGTTTCTTTTTACCCTCATCACCTGACCCTTTAGTATATTACGTAACCATGCTGGGCGGTGCCCACTATGCTTGGGTAAATAACTGTTTCTATCAGTTAATTTGAAGGAAACAGACGTACTGTATCTAGTCTATTACCATTTCTAAATATATTCAGGTCAAGAAAGTTCACAAGGTCTCAATTGGAGATTAAAACAATATTTTTTGTGTTGGTACAGGCGGTCCCTGGGTTACAAACAAGATAGGGACTGTAGGTTTGTTCTTAAGTTGAATTTGTTTGTAAGTCGGAACAGGTACATTTTTTACGTGTAGCTTCAGCCAAAAAAACTATTTTTAAGCTTTTTGGATAGCATAGGGAAGGGTTAACACTACGGTAGTGTTTGTTTTGCTGTCTATGTTTCTGTTCAGAAGATTTCACATCACTTCATATCCCAATAATCATTGCATTTTGAAAATTTTTGGTTGTTGTGGAAACAAACCTTGGTGATAAAGCATCAGTGGAGATTCCTTTTTCCCATAATGATTCTTACAGGAGTGAATTTCCCTTCCTAGGGGGAGATTTCCTCTCACTTCCTGCTGTCTCCCTCCATTTGTAAGTAGGAGTCATTTGTAAGTCGGATGTTTGTAACTAGGGGAACGCCTGTATTTAATTCAGTGAGGAATATCCGTAATGAGTCTTCCATACCTTCCCAAAGGAAGAAGAGGTCATCTATGAACCTTTTATATACTAATAATTATTTTCTCGGTTTTCCAAAGACCACCTTATCCTCCCACTCTTCCATGAAGAAATTGGCGAGACTGGGCGCTTCTCCTCTGGGAGAAAAACTGGCCCTGGAACCAAAAATAAGTATGCGTTAAGCAATAAACTAAAATATTCAGTAGAAAGATTTTTTTTTTTGGAAAGGGATGTCCTCACGTTGACTTAGTGCCCAATTCAGGGCTAGTATAGAGTGAGGATACATCCGCGGTTACCAGATAAACCTCCCCTTTATCTGTCAGATCTATTTGTTGTAAAATTTGTAATAAGTTTTTTGTGTCCTTCAGGTAGGCCCTAGTTTTAATGACATTCCCCTGAAGGAAGCGATCCAGATATTGACCTACCCTAGTGGAAACTGACCCAATACTATTAACTATAGGCCTAGCAGGGGTTTTTTTTTTATCCTTATGGATCTTTGGTAAAGTATAAATTGTGGGGATCCTACTCACACTGGATATAAGATATTTCCTCTCTTTCTCTGTGATCACATGTTTCTTATATCCCATCTCAACCAATTGTGTTAATTCATTTGTGTATTGATTGGTGGGGTCTCCCTTCAACTTCATATATGTTTCAGTATCTTCCAACATATTAGATAATTGTTCAATATAAAATTGTTTCGACAATATGACCACATCCCCCCCCCCCTTATCAGCGGGCCGCACTATCACCATTTTGTTTGTTTCTAGTTTCCTAATTCCCTGCTGTAAATACCTTGGGTTATTGTTTTTTCTAGGTACTAGCTTGTCCAAATCCCTTAGGACAGCTCTTTTAAAATTTACCTCCAAATGTTAGTTATTACTTTTCTGTGGGTTGAACACCGATTTGTTCCTTAATCCACTGTTCAGTCCATTAGCTGACCCTGATCCCTCCCCTTGCGAGGTAGTGGTTTTATTCAGGAAATATTTCTTCACATTTAATTTCCTCACATATGTGTGTATATCTATATAGACACTAAATGTATTAATCGGTCTTCTGATTCCACATTTTAGGCCTAAACGTAATACAGCCTCTTCATCAGGGGTCTATACAACTTAAATTATAAATCCCCTCCTGGGTAATTAATCTGCTTCTCTCCTTCTTTTTTTGGGTCCTTCTACTGGCCTTGCACCCTCTTCTCTTTCCAATCTTCGATTTTGGATTGAGGCGTGCTCCCTGTTCCAATCTGCATACTCCCTGTCCCAGGACGGGGGATTCCATCCGTGAAGATGGTATTGCGGTATCCAATTCGATTGGCCTGGTGGTCTCCCCCTCCTACCGAATTGACCCCTCCCGGATCTCCCCCTTCCTCCCCCTAAAAAAGGCGGGGACACATGGTCTGGGGTATCTCTCTCATTGGCAAGGGGTTCATACTTATTGTAAAGAGGGGTAGATTGGGGCCTGGTGTCCTGATATTGACCTGGTAATTTAGACCCTCTAAAATGGCCTCTCCCTTTCTTGCCACCTCTTGTTACCGGCCCCTGGTTAGATTTGGGGGAACTAAGTGGTGTATTTGGGGCCTCTCTCCTTAAAGTTTCCACCCTTAGGGTTTGATTTTCCCCTTTGGGTACACTGCCCCCCGGGATATTGTTGTTTGTCGGAGTATTACCCATATTCTGCCACAGATATACTGATTTCTTACAAAAATCAAGCATCCCTTTGAAATGTTTTAAGTTTTTTCTTCTGGGTGTCTTTATCTATTTTTTCAAATTTCTTTCTAATTTGTTCATTAAATTCCCTCATTCTCGGGGTATCTTTAATTGGGTCAAGTTTTGAGTGTAGTTCCTTAATTTTCTTTTCTAATATTAACATTTTCTTCTGTTTCCTATTAAGGATCAATTCCTGTAGTTTAAGGCCTAACCCATTAAAAAAACCCAGCCACTCTGACATGGACTGGGGATCATCTAGGCCATCCGGAGGGGTGACCTTCCATCTCAAACTACGGAAAATGATCTTCTCTTTTAAATAGCATTCCAGAGTGTTAATGTCCCACCAAGCCCGTAACTGTTTCTCTAGGGAATTTGTGAGAGCCATTATTATACCACTGTAATCATCAGGTTGATCTGTATATTCCGCAACTACAAATAGTGAATCTAAATTAATCTGTCGATTTCCTAAAAAACTCAAGACATCCATAGCTACCAATTGAATTCACAAAAAACATAAATATAATAGTGTATTGATATAATGCCCTCTGCCTCCACACAATCACACTAATAAGCGCTATGTAAATAGTAAGAATAAAAAGCTGCCGTTTTACATAAAAGTCAAATCAGAATAAAAAACATACACATAAAAAGCCTCAACATAAAAACAGTTTGTACATGATAAACAGCACTTCCAAAGTTCTTAAGTGAAGTGTGCAATATAATAGAACCAGGCGAAAGTCCAAGTGAATTCAAGGAGAAGAGGTAATCACACACAACTAATGTGCCAGCCACCAGGGTCCACACTGTCACCACGAGTGTCCTGTTCCCGTTGTAGTGCCCACTTACCAGACACTTGCTTTAAATTGGCCCATAATGCAATCAATAGATAGCCTGCTCAGCCATTCAGCGAACTCTCCTTAGTACCAATGGAGAACCCAGAAAACAAAAGGCCGCACATAGTGTACTCCTGTTCACAAAAAGTTTATTTATGCCCCGCCATAAAACACACTTACAAGATTAAAAATACAATGAGCGTAGAACAATCAATTACTCCAATGTGTACATCACCGCTCTGCCGTCCGTACGGCCCCAGGGGGCCTCTAACCATTGGTGTTTGGAGGTTGGGGTGTCTCCCAACCAGAGTGAGGGAGTGGGAGCCCCCGGCGGTCAGATACTAGTACGGTGGAGGTAGCATGTTAACGAGGCCAAATAAAGATCAGGTTGCTTCAGAGGTGTTTTTAACACAGGGTGTTATGCCTTTGAGTTATATATAAGAAAACAATATGTAGTTCCTTATTAATAAAGAGATAGATTGATGAATGAATTTATAATGGAAAATTGATCTGTATACGTGATTTTATGATTTAGTGTTTTTTTAAACCAAATAATTGATATGATTAGGTTTTATACATTATTTTTATTATAATGTTTAACATAATATGATGATTGTAGGTTGCCATGGGTCCCTAATATGAATGCACCTGTGCCAAGTAAATAACTTGAAGGGAAGCCAATTTATACATGCTTACATATAGAACGGAGGAATGGGTCATATAAATATGGCTATTTAGATTGCTGAATGAAGGCAATAAGGAGAGATATGGTGTGTTCGTGTAGGGTGAACCTATGTGCAGAGTAATCTTTGAGTTGGTTGAAGACGGTTCTGGGCGATATGATTGGTCGAGAGGCCGCTCCTTCCTGCCCAGTGCTGTGTCATAATCCGGGGAGTCGAGCCGTGTGGTCACGCCCTCTGTAGAAGTTGTAATGACAAAACGCGTGACCCCGCGGCAAACCGGTTGTGACGTGTGCGCTCCAAAGCCGAATACGGAATTTCCTGTTTGGGACCGTACAGATGACAGAGCGGTGATGTACACATTGGAGTGATTGATTGTTCTACGTTAATTGTATTTTTAATCTTGTAAGTGTGTTTTATGGCGGGGCATAGATAAACTTTTTGTGAATGGGAGTACACTATGTGCTGCCTTTTGTTTTCTGGGTTCTCCGTTGGTACTAAGGAGAGTTCGCTGAATGGCTGAGCAGGCTATCTATTGATTGCATTACGGGCCAATTTAAAGCAAGTGTCTGGTAAGTGGGCACTACAACGGGAACGGGAGACTCGTGGTGACAGTGTGGACCCTGGTGGCTGGCACATTAGTTGTGTGTGATTACCTCTTCTCCCTGAATTCACTTGGACTTTTGCCTGGTTCTATTATATTGCACACTTCACTTAAGAACTTTGGAAGCGCTGTTTATCATGCACAAACTGTTTTTAGGTTGAGGCTTTTTATGTGTATGTTTTTTTTACTGAGTTCCTTAAGGACCCTCGGGTGTAAGCCATCTGGTCCCGGTGACTTACTAGTGTTAGTTTTTTCAAGCATATTCCTAATTTTTTCCTCAGTTAGCCATGAGGATACTTCCTGTGACGTGTCGAGAGGACCAGCATTGTAGTTCTGAATAATTGAGCCCCCCCGTTTCCTTTGTGAATACTGAGGAGAAAAATAAGTTTAACACTTTTGCCATTTCTCCATCCTTTGTAACCAGATTACCTTCATCATTCTTTATAGGGCCAATATGATCTGACCTACCTCTCTTACTATTTATATACTTAAAGAATTTCTTGGGATTCTTTTTACTCTCCTCTGCTATGTGTCTTTCATGTTGTACCTTAGCCGCCCTGATTGCACCCTCACATTCCTTATTGCGTATTTTATGAATATGGAAATCTGACAGAGACCCCTCAGTCTTGTATTTTTTGAAGGCCTTCTCCTTTGCTTTTATTTGTGCCTTTACCTCAGAGTTAAGCCATTCTGGTCTTTTATTAGCTCATTGAAATGTATTTCCCGTTGGGATACACTGGCTAATACCTTTGTTTAGTGTGTTCTTGAAGCACTCCCATTTTTCCTCCGCATTCATTGTTCCTAGAATTTTATCCCGACTAACATCTTCCAGCAAGGAGCGTAGTTTATAGAAGTTGGCTCTCTTAAAATTTGATATCTTTGTATTCCCCTTATGTTTCCTATTTATGTAATTTACACTGAAACTAATTGACCTGTGATCGCTATTTCCTAGATTGCTCCTTACTTTCACATCTGTGATCAGGTCTGTGTTGTTAGTAATCAGAAGGTCTAATAATGCTTTTTTTTCTTGTTGGTGCATTTACCATCTGACCCATGAAATTGTCCTGCGAGATATTTAGGAAATGTCGAGCCTTAGCTGAATGTGCAGTACCCTCCTCCCAGTCAATATCTGGATAATTAAAATCCCCATTATAATGACACTTCCCATCCTAGCCGCTATTCCAAATTGTGATAGGAGGTCCGCCTCCCCCTCCTCCTTCTGGTTAGAGGGCCTATAGCATATTCCTACTATTACTTTCCCCCCCGGTATCTTCCCTTTGTAACACTACCCATAAGGCTTCAACTTCCTCCCTAGATCCATTAGTAATGTCATCCCTCACATTTACTTGTACGTAATTTTTTATATACAGGCATACCCCTCCCCCTTTTTTGCCCTCCCTATCCTGGCGATATGGGGAATACCCCTGAATGGTAGCCAGCCAATCGTGAGAGCTGTTGAACAAAGTCTCCGAAATTCCCACAAAATCTAGCTCCTCGTCATACAGTAGCAACTCTAGTTCTCCCATTTGTCCGCCAGACTCCTGGCATTAGTGAACAAGCCACGTAGTTTTGTCTGGACGCCTACTCTTTCCATGCCGGGTATTCCTCGTTTGCATATAGGACTTGTTACACTACTTGCCTCGGGTTTAAATTCTTTATTCGGCCTACCACTACTACCCCCAATACTACCCCCTGAACTCTGTTCCACTCTGGCTATTTCTAAGTCTGGACCCTCCCCCCCGTTGCCTAGTTTAAAAGCCCCTCTAACTTTTCGGCCATCCTTATTCCCAGTCGGTCTGCACCTTCCCCATTTAGGTGCAGTCCATCCCTTCTATAGAACTCGTAACGGATTGAGAAATCGACCCAGTTCTACAGGAACCTGAAACCCTTCTTTCTACACCAACTCCTCAGCCACTTGTTAACTTCCCTAATCTCCCGCTGCCTCTCTGGTGTGGCTGAAGGTACCGGTAGTATTTCTGAGAATACTACCCTGGAGGTCCTAATCCTCAATTTTGCTCCTAGGTCCCTAAAACCTTTTTTTAGGACACTCCACCTACCTCTAACTTTTTCATTGGTGCCAACATGCACCATGAAAGCCGGGTCTTACCCAGCTCCTCCCAGTAATCTGCCCACCCGATCCGTGATGTGCCGAGCCCGAGCGCCGGGTAAACAACATACAGTTCGGTGCTTCAGGTCTTTGTGACAGATTGCCCTCTCTGTGTTTCTAAGAATTGAGTCCCCTACCACCACAATCTGTCTTTCCTTTCCCTTGGCTTCCCCCCCACCCTCGCTGGAGGAGTTACTCCCCTCGCAGCTAGGGGCGCCACTCTGCTCCAGCGATGCTGGTCCCTGACTGGTTTCCGCAATATCACACAATGGGGTGTACCTATTGGGATGCTCCAGCCCAGGATCAGCCTCCCTGACTATTTCCCTTCTACCTTTCCTAACTGTCACCCAACTACTCTGTTCTGGTGCCTTTACCTCTATGTTTCCACCCGCCTCTGTGCAGGCCCCTGCCGGCACCTGCCGAGTACGATCCCAACTCTCCTTAAGTATGGAGAGTCGTCTCAGTGTTGACAGCTGCTTCCTTAGATTCAGAACCTGGGTTTCCAGGGAAACAACGATCTTACATTTTGTACAGCAGTATTCGCTGTCACGTACCTGGCGGTTGAGTCTGGCTTATGCGGGTGCAACCTCTCTTGCGGCCCTGGTTCGCGAGACCCTGGTAGTGTAGACAGGGAGCTCGGGAGCGCAGGGGGGCATGAGAGCTGGACAAGTCTCTTTAGCTGGTAAGGGTCCACAGAAGCACGTGCAGGCTGAAGGATAGTGGTGCGGTCCGGGTCAGCAACTGGCTGGCAACAAAGTACAAGAGGCAAACGGGTAGTTGGGTACAGGCTGGGTCGGTAACATGCAGACAACTGAAGTACAAAGGGCACAGGCAGGAGCATAGTCATAAACAGTCCGAGGTCAAGGCAGGCAGATTGCAGCAGGTCCAGAGGGGAAGCCGAGGTCACATGAACAGGAAGTCTCTTGAGAGCAAACACAAGCAGATCCAACAGGTCACAGGAACGCTGTAGAACGGACAGCATCCGCTGCAGGGTGCTGTCCGACTAATTAGGGTGTTTTGGTGCCACTGGCGCGGGCGGGAGAGTGCGCGGACGCGCACAGGCGCGCGCACGCGGCCAAAAACACCCAGAACGGCCGTTTTACTGACATTGCCCCCCCAAGGGGCAGCCCCCGGCTGCCCAAATGGGCTCTCTTGGCCGGATTGTTCCTCAAAAAAGTCCTGATGAGTTTGAGGGCATGAATATTGCTTTCCGGTTCCCACGAGTTTTCTTCAGGGCCGTACCCTTTCCATTTTACAAGGAACTGGGTGACCCCTGCTCTTTTCCTATAATCAAGGATAGTCTCCACCTCGAACTCCACTTCTCCATCTACCAGCACTGGTTCAGGTGGGGCGGTCTTCCGCCCAGGGAGCAAATCCTTAGCAACTGGTTTAAGGAGGTGAACATGAAACACGGGGTGGATCCGAAGTGATGGTGGAAGGTCAAGCTCGTAGGCTACTTTATTAATTTTCCTCTTTACTAGGAAAGGTCCTATGTATTTTGGCCCAAGTTTTTTGGATGGGCAAGACAGTCTTAAGTTGGTGGTTGCCAACCAAACCCGATCACCCGGCTGTAGGTCAAGCTCACCCCATCTCTTTCGGTCAAAAACTTTTTTGTTACGTTCCTGGGTCTGAGCCAGGGTCTCCTGTAGCAGCTTGTTGTTACACTCCAGAAACTGAGTGATCTCTTGTGCAGCAGGGATTGGGCTCTCCGGCACTAGGGTGGGTAGGAAGTTAGGGTGGCCGAGATTCGCCCAGAACGGAGACTGCTTAGTAGCGGAGTGGACCGAATTGTTATAGGCAAACTCGGCTAAAGGCAACAAGGAGACCCAATCGTCCTGATAGTAGGATGAGTAGCATCACAGGTATTGTTCCAGGGTCTGGTTGGTCCTCTCTGTCTGGCCATTAGACTGTGGATGGTAAGCAGAAGAGAAGGCTAACTTGATCCCCAAGGTAGAGCACAGGGACCTCCAGACCCGGGACGTGAACTGCACACCCCTATCAGATACAATGTTCCTTGGGATGCTGTGTAGGCGAACCACTTCCTTAACAAACACTTTGGCCGTTTCAGCCGCCGAGGGGGTGCCCTTCATTGGAACAAAGTGTACCATCTTTGTGAGGCAGTCAACCACCACAAAGATGGTGGTAAAGCCTGCAGACAGGGGCAGTTCCACAATGAAGTCAATGGAGACATGGGACCATGGCCGGTTAAGGATTGGTAGCAGGTTTAGCAGACCCCAGGCTTTGGTCCTCTCCGTCTTGTTTTAGGCACAAGTTGGGCAGGCACCCACGTAGTTTTTGCAATTTTCATTCATGCGGGGCCACCAAAAGGTGCAGGACAGTAGCTCTGCCATCTTACGGTTACCAAAATGTCCAGCCTATAATGCTGTTAGACGGAGTTCCTCAGGCACAAAAATCTGGGTACCTGACCACCACAATCCATCTCTTGTGGAAAGTCCAGAGTCAATAGGAGCCGTGGAACCGGCCAAAGTTTGCCTGATCCGGGTTAAGAGGTCCTCCTGGACCAACAGGAAGCTGTGAGGAGGCAGAATAGTATTGGTTGGTGGTATTTCCTTGGTATTGTGAAACATCCTGGAGAGTGCGTCCGGTTTGGTGTTTTTGGATCCCGGATGGTAGGTGATGTGCAGCTGGAACCGGGAAAAGAACAAAGCCCAACGGGCCTGACGGGACCTGAGTCGCTTGGCAGTTCGCAGATACTCTAAATTTTTGTGGTCCGTGAAGACCAGGACTGGGTGGACTGCTCCTTCCAGAAGATAGCGCCATTCTCATAGAGCAGATTTGATGGCCAGAAGCTCTCTATCCCCTACATCATAGTTTCTCTCCAGGGGGGAGAGCTTCCTTGAGAAAAAGGCAATGGGGTGTAACAAGGCTTTGAGTCCCCGTCTTTGAGACAACACAGCCCCGACTGCAGTTTCCGAGGCATTCACTTCCAGCATGAAGGGCAAAGTGGGGTCAGGATGCTTGAGGATAGGAGCTGAGGTGAACAACTTTTTCAGGGTTTGGAAGGCCGTTTGTGCTTCGGGGGTCCAGGCAAAGGGAGAGTCTTGTTTAGTTAGCTGGGTTATCGGGGAGATGACAGCGGAGAAACCTCGGATGAATTTCCTGTAGAAATGAGCGAATCCTACAAAGCGCTGCACCTCTTTCTTGTCTGCAGGGGTCGGCCACTCGAGGATCGCTGAAACCTTCTGGGGGTCCATAGTAGTTCCTGCCATGGAGATGTGGAACCCCAGGAACGAAATGTCAATGCGTTCAAAGGCGCTCTTTTCGGCCTTGGCATACAATCCGTGTTCTTGTAACCGGCTGAGTATGCACTTAACGTGCTTGCGATGTTCTTTCAAGGAGGGGGAGAAAATGAGGATATCGTCCAAGTAGACTACCAAGAATACGTCAAGGTAGTCCCTGAAGATATCATTGACCAGGTGCTGGAACGTGGCCGGGGCATTGCAGAGCCCAAAAGGCATGACCAAATACTCAAAATGGCCAAAGCGTGTCCGGAAGGCCGTCTTCCATTCATCCCCATCCCGAATCCGGATCAAGTTATAGGCCCCCCGAAGGTCCAATTTAGTGAACACTGCTGCAGAACCGAGGCGTTGGAACAACTCAGGAACCAAAGGCAAGGGGTACCGGTTCTTAACCGTGATTTTGTCAAGGTCCCTATAATCGATACATGGCCGAAGGGTGTGGTCCTTTTTTTCTACAAAGAAGATCCCCGCTCCTGCCGGGGATGTAGACGGACGGATGAAGCCCTTGCACAGGTTTTCACCAAGATAGGCCTTAAGGGCCACTAGCTCCACTTCCGAAAGGGGAAAGATTCTCCCGAAAGGGACCTCTGTTCCTGGGAGCAGATCTATTGGGCAATCGTATGGCCAGTGTGGGGGTAAAGTGTCAGCTCCTTTCTTACTGAACACGTCCAGGAAGTCATGGTATGCCTCGGGGACATTAAGACGGGTTTCCTGGTCTGGCTCAGAGTTAAGGCTGAGGAGTGCTGGTGGTGCCCCTTGGGGCGACTGGAAGCAGTGCTTCAGGCAATATGAGGACAGGAACAGGACCTCTCCCGAGTTCCAGTTGATGTGAGGGCTGTGGATGCGAAGCCATGGAAGGCAAAGGATTACTGGGAACAATGGAGAGGCAATGGCGTCCAGCAGCAGCAGTTCCTTATGGCCATGCCAGACTTGATATTGGACCCATCTGACAAACGGATGGCCATTGGATGTTCCCGGGACCTGATGCTGAGTGGCAAAGGTAATGTCCATAAAACAACTACAGGCCCCCGAGTCAGGTGGGGCAAGGGCGTAACCACATCGTCATGACCGGAAGTGCCGGAAGAGATGGTGTGAGAGTGTGAACGCCGCGGCCGGTCTGCAGCCTGAACACATCCTGAACACCCTGAGAATTCAGAGAGGTAACCCGGGAATATCACTGGAGCATACCTGGTTGGAACTGGTGCCGACGAGAGAGACTACCGAACGGCGGGGAGCCAGTGCAAAAGGTTACCAAAAAAAAAAAAACAAAAAAACACCTGAACTTAGTAAAGGTGAAGGCCGAGGGGAGGTTGGTGGAGGATTGGAAAAACCTGAGACTGCAGGGGGCCAGGGTGGGGAGCGGAGATACGGGCACGGCGGACAAACACAGTACGCCGGCGATCCGCCGCCGCCGCTGAGTCGGGCCCCCGTGCGGACATCAAGGTGTGAATTGTTTGCTGTGGTGGCAATCAAACCTCCCCCCACTCTACAAAACAACAGGACATGTTGGAGAGTTCCTGGAAAATCCCCCTGTAGTACTCACAAAACGGACAATTTTTTAACACACGGGTATATTAATACCATACTATTTGGAGTTCTAATCAAGTCCGTATATTGAGCAACATCCATCATTGAGCGATTTAAATCTTATGGAGATGGCTGGTGTAGCTGAAGTGTGCGACATTGAGGCTTAAGATCAGTGGCCACTGCTCATAGTGGTGGAGCACAGGATTATATGATAATTGATTATGACAATTTTGAGGGACTGTCATAGCACGGTATTAAGGAGTATTGTTACTGGAAACTGGAGTGGTGAGATTGGGGAGGCCTTCCTATATTACTTGCAAAACGGATAATTTGAGTGATCTTGATACACCTGCTGACCAGTGTGAGAGACGAGCAGCAGAGAGTATTAGAATGACCAACAAACAACAGACAGGGGTAGACCGCCTCAAAGAATTTGCAAGAGTAGACAAACAGGAGAGTGCCCCTAGCCCGCCCCACACACGGAGTAGTGGAATAACACAGACTGAAGCACAGAAGTTAAACATGCCTCAAATGGGGAAACAAGATAAACAGTCTAAAGTAACATTAGAACAAGTGAGTTCCCAATTAATGACAGCGATACAGACAAGCAACGTGACATTAACAGATAAAATGGAAGAGATAAGAGCGGACATTGGACTGATCAGACAGGAAATGAAAAAAATTGGGGACAGAGTAACAGAAACTGAGAACAGAATATCTGTAATAGAAGATTTGGTGTCCCCTATAGACAGAAAAGTAGTAGAACTTGAAAAGCAGATTAATATGTGGCAACAGAAGACAGACGACTTGGAAAATCGTTTTCGACGTAATAATTTAAGGATCGTTGGATTACCTGAGAAAGCAGAGGGGTTTAACCCAGGAGGCTTTATTGAAAAATGGTTAAAAGACACCTTTTCAGACGTAGAACTCTTGGTGGCATTTGGGGTGGAAAGAGCACATAGAGTACCTGCAATACAACCAAGACCTGGAGCATCCCCCAGACCGCTACTAGCCCGGATATTGAATTGCAAATATAGAGATTCAATCTTACGGAAGGCAAGAAACAAAGGGGAAATAAAATTTGAGAACAATAGAGTGTCGATTTTCCCGGACTTTTCATATGAGTTGCAGAAGCAAAGGGCCTCATTTAATGAGGTTAAGCGGAAAATGAGAGAGAGACAGATAGAATATTCAATGGCCTACCCAGCTAGACTAAGAATAGAGAAGGATGGGAAAATCATACACTTCAACACTCCGGACCAGGCACAGAAATGGATTCAGAAAATAGACTCAACAGTGGACTAATGTGTATAGTCAAAGAAGATAGAGAGAGGATAAGGAGAAAGAACAGGAAATAAAGAAAACAATAGGGTTAAATGAAAGGGGGTCAAGATAAATGTATAAATATACAAGTCCTTTTTTTTTTCCTTCTCCTCCCCTCACCTCACAAGGGAATGGAGGGAAGGAGAGGGAAGAAAACACAAAGGTTGATATAACACGTTATAACAAGCTGGAGCATTGGGGATGATGTTTAATGCAAAGGAAACAAGTATATGTGGTGGAGTGGAATTTTGATAAAGTTGTACACAGAGGCTCTTTTTTTTTTTTCTTTGCCTCCTCCTCCCCGCACCTTATAAGGGAATGGAGGAAGGATCGTGAAGTAGACACGAAGGTTGATATAACACACCACAATGAGGGGGAGCACTAAGGATGATGGGAAATGTAAAGGAAGCATGTATATGTGATGGAGTGGAATTAAGATAAAGTTGTACACAGAGGGTTTTTTTTTTGTTGTTTTTTTTTCTCACTTTTTCTCCCTTCTCTCCTTCTCCCCTTAAGAAGGGGAAGAAGAGCAGGGATGACATAACACACAAAATAAGGGGAGCACTAAGGATGAATTTTTTTTTTTTTTGAAGGATTGAATTATACCCTCCAAGGGAATGACAAACAGAGTCAAGGATTAAATGAAAATAAAATGATAAAAGGCAGGCTGAGACCGGTAACAACTAGTATTACTAACATAGGTGCAAATGCAGTATGCTGGTAATGCCCTAGAAATTTTTAAGGGATGGATGATGTATGAAAGAGAAGAATGGGAAGTGTGGTCACTAAAGATAAAGAAAGTACATTACGTGGGAAGGATAAAAATAGAACAGGAGAAGTGAAATGACGGGAAGACAGGATAACCAATGTATATTCCTAACATGGAATGTTAGGGGAATGGGAACACCACTGAAACGTACGCAGGTCTTCTCGGTGATTCAGAAATTACAAGCTAAAATAATATGTATTCAAGAAACACATATGAATGAGGAAAAAAGTAAACAGTTGAGAAGACCTTGGATTCAGTGGTCTTCCCATACATATCATACAACATATTCAAGGGGGGTATCTATAATGGTACATAAAAGTGTGATGTGGGAATGTATTAAAGTCAAACGAGACACAGAAGGGAGATATGTTTTTGTTTATGCTTGGGTATATTCCCTTCCATTTATTATACTTGGGATATATAACCCACCCCCTGCCACATTAGGAGTACTAAAAGAAGCAATGCTGTTCATGGCCGAATATCCAGATGCTTATGTTATATGCATGGGAGATTTTAATATGTGGTTAAACCCAAATCTGGACAGACATGGGAAGACCCTACAAAGGAGCACAGTAGGACCTAATACTCTAGGAAAATTTATAAAGGAAGCCGGATGGAGTGACATATGGAGAATCAGAAACCCGAATGAAAGAGTGTACTCCTGGTCAGCCATGGGAGGGGGAAGTATGTCCAGAATAGACCTGGCAATGGCGAGTGAGAAGACACTCGCTCTAGTCCATTCGGTAGAATATATGGCTAGGGGGGTGTCTGACCACTCACCGTTAAGGATCGAATTAAGGCTGTACCCTAGGGGAAATAGACCCAGAAATAGGATCCAGCCTTACTGGCTAAATCAGATCGGTAGGAATGATAGAATTCCGGAACAGATACAGATATTTTGGGAAGCACATGAAAATATGAGGTTGGATGGGAATATATGGGATACATTTAAAGCATATCTAAGAGGGATATTAAAATCAACAATCTCATACATAAAACGTGCCAAAGCAGAAATAGAATATATAAGTGATCCCTCAGAGGAAAAAAGAATTAAATGGAAAGACTTAATAAGACAATATAAAAAATTTTCAATAGCTAATGCAAAGAGGAAAAACTTTTCCCTAAAACAACAAAATTTGAGCAGGGAGGAAGGGCAATGAAGATGTTAAATTTTCTAGTAAAACAAGAAACAATCCCAACAACCATACTAAAAGTAAGGAATGAACAAGGGGAAATAGTGGGGACATTAGATGAGATAATAGAACGTTTCTATAAGTTCTATATTGAAATGTATACATCCACAGCTGATTATACAATAAGAGAGATTGAGAAACATCTGGAAGATATAGAATTTCTTAAATTAACAGAAGAACAGACAGAGATGATGGAAAAAGAAATAGATGAACAAGAAATACGAAGTGCTATAGCCTCGTTAGGGAAAGGCAAATCCCCAGGACCGGATGGTATCCCACTTGAGGTATACCAACGGTACACTGATACTCTGGCCCCGGTATTGGTTAAGGTGTATAGTGAGGTGTTTCTGACTGGAGAAATGTCCCCCTCGATGTATGAAGCAACAGTGACATTAATATTAAAACTCGAAAAAGATAAACAGGATTGTTCATCATACAGGCCGATTTCATTACTCAATCTTGACTACAAGATACTTGCTAAAGTGCTGGCAGAAAGATTGAAGGGGGTAATCTTGTCTGTAGTGAATGAGGATCAATCAGGGTTTATGCCGGGGAAGTCAACAACAAACAATATAAGACGTGCCCAGCTAATGATACAGCTGAGTGAGTGTCTTCCGGAGGAGAGTGCCTTGGCAGTACTAGATACTGCCAGGGCCTTCAATTCCATAGAATGGAATTTTCTACAGGCAGTATTGGGAAAAAATGGATTTGGGGAAAAATTTAGAAGATGGGAAAAATATTATACAGACAACCCAGTTCAAATTTATTGATAAATGGATTACTGTCCCCCACAATTAAATTACAGAGAGGAACAAGACAGGGATGCCCGCTATCCCCTCACCTGTTTGCCTTGGCAATTGAGGCATTGGCAAACAGGTTTAGACAATCAAAAAAATATAGGGGTATTAAATTGGAGGATAAGAGGGAGTGTATTGGGTTATACGCAGACGACATCATATTGTACCTAGGAGAAGGACAAGCTTCAATGAGGGAGGCGATAAAAATAATAGACACGTTTGGAATATACGCCGGGCTTAAAATAAATTGGCAGAAATCTGCATTAATGCCATTAGGCTTTAAAACACAGGAATGGGAAGGGTTTCCCATAAAAATAGTAGAGACATTTAAATATTTGGGGATATATATAACAAAGAGGACAGAGGATGCTATAGAGAAGAATATAAACCCTCTAGTAGATTATGTAAAGAACAAAATAAAAATATGGAGTAAACTCCCACTGACAATTTCAGATAGAATAATTTTAATAAAAATATTGATTCTACCCAAATGTCTTTATATTTTTTCCCATGTCCCATTAAAGATACCTAAATACATATTTAAAGAACTGAATTCACAATTAACTAAATTCATATGGGTAGGAGGTAGAAGTAAGATAAAACTGACAACACTACAACGCCCCAAAAGAGGTCAAAATAGAATGAAGATGGAGGATGGGTATACTTAAATCAATTAACACTTAAGTCAAGAAATTTATACATAAATCCATAGAAATTACCCTGTACCCTTTTTTATATTTCTGTAAACCCATCTTAGTTATAAAAATAATTTTAATAAGATAGACTTTAACAGTCACCCTCAAATGAGGTATAAAAATAAAACAAGAAATGTATTAGATGATCTCCCAAATATAAGAAGAGATATCGTAGGAGACAGGAGAAACAATATATATAGGGGTTTATAAATTTACAGAGATGATAAAAATACCCTT
>BLSH010214580.1:0-10042 GCA_018402905.1 Glandirana rugosa | reverse complement strand
AAGCGTTTCTGCAAAGCAGCAAGCAACGTGTTCTTCATCATTTTAACACCATGGTCCTCATCTATTTCTTTCGATAACAATCTCTGTAGCACTGTGATTGCAGGAATTACATCTTAGGCAAAAGAATCTGAACAACTCACATGCCGAGTCAATTCTTCAAAGGGAGCCAAGATGTTGATCGTCTTTTCCATGAGATGCCGCTGATTTGCAGTGATAGTTGTAGGCAGCTCATGTTCTGACACATATAATCCAATGGACCGCTTCTGCTCAATCAGAGACTGCAGCATGTAAAATGTACTGTTCCAGCGAGTCTGAACATCTTGTTGAAGTCTTTTCATGGGTTGACCAAGTTGGAGCTGAATATCTTGCAGCCGAGAATATGCCAGGTTTGAATGTTTAAAGTGACCAACTATTTTGCGCCCAACTCCCACAGCATCCGTAATGCTGCGCTGTGATAAAAGACCCTCTGAGACAGCCAGCTGCAGTGTATGTGCCACACATAAAAGACTCTCAAGATCAGCACCTTCCACACCTTTTATCATATTCCTGGCATTATCCCGGACTACCACATGGACAGAACTTTTGGGGATTGGCCCATATGTCAAGCATTTCTTCAAGTATGCTCGTTATAGCTTGGCCTGTGTGAGAGCCTTGAAATTTCTTTGCGTGGAGCATGACTTGCTGAAGGGAGAAATTGCCATCAATCCATTGTGCAGTTAAGCTAATTACAGACACAGAACTTACACTACTGCTCCAAATGTCCGTGGTGAAACTGATAGCCTTTATGCCCTCCTGCAGCATGTTGGTAATGTGTTTCTTCACTGTGTTCTGTAATTGAGGCAAGATGACATCTGTGATGTAACGGCAACTGGGAATTTCGTACTTAGACTCCAAAAGATTCAGAAGTCGGCGAAAACCCACATTGTCAACTATTGAGAGTGGCTGATTGTCAAGAACGATGAATTGGGTAACTGCCTCCGATATTTTCATAGCCCTTGGGTTATCCATGGAATATTTTTCGCGTCTTGAAAGGGATTGCTGCAGTGTCAACTGCTGAGTTCCAGTGCTAGTAGTGCAGTAAATTCTCTATGCTCAGTCTTGTTTTTCATTTTGAGGTGTTTTATTAGATTACTGGTATTATAAGAACTAACTTTTGATCCTCCTCTTGATAATTTAGCAGAACAAAGTTTGCAGTCTGCAATGCATCAGTTGGTTTCACTAATTTTAAAATACTTCCAAACTGCTGACATTTTGCTGGCATCTCTTACACTGAAAGCCTGAAATAAATACATTTCTGGGCAGGGGGGAAAAAAAGGAAAAAATGTTGAGCCCTTAGAAATGCCATGGTTTTTCAAACGTTCACACGTGACACTTCTAACTCAGTAAGACAAACATCTGACCGATTTTCAAAGATAATGGAAAATTGGAAATAAAGCTCTGCTGCACTGACCAGTTGTCGTTGCTTGTTCTTCCTGTAGCCATGCGAGCAGCATGCATCTTGGTATAGCCAAGTAACCAGCCGGGAACAGGAAATCCATCTGGTGTGCACTTGGGGTGTGGTAACAGAACTTGAAGCAAAAACAGACAGAATGTTCTTGAGAACCCAGCCGAGCCAGCAAAATAAAAACTGTAAAGTTTAAGAACTGTGCAACGGAAAACAAATAAACGTGGCTGTGTGTGGCTGCTGGTATATAATCACAAATTGTGAAAAATGGTAAGAATAATGAATAATTCACAGCGCTAACACATAATGGGGAGTAGAAACAAACCCTCCCTTATCAGGCAAAGAGGCTAGTACCTATTCACCCGCTAATCAGCCAAATATATGATAAATTACTACTCAGCGATGCGAGAGAGAGAAGGGGGAACAACACTACCCCCCAACAAGGTAGTGATGTGTTGTGCTAGTAAAGGTGCAGTAGTGCACCATATCTTAGATATGGATACCTGTTAACATAGGAAGAGTAACAAATGCATACCTTCCAAGCAATTGGTTAGATGTAGCATACAGATAAAATAAACATATTGCCACATAAGTGTCACACAAATAAAGTGCAAATGCAAACAGTGATGAAAAATGAAAAATATATATATGAAACAGTGTTTCTGTGCAAAAAGTCTTTCAGGGTCCTGTCACTTTAAACTGAGATAAATGAACAGTTCCATAGACTAAAAAGTCCCAGTGATGGTCCTCTCATTCCAAACTTTGATAGATAAAAAGCCTTCACCAACGCACCTAGTGGTATATCCTACACACCTGATATTATTGATTTCCATCACAGAAATCAAAGCAAGCTCTGTAAAGATATACTCGGATGGCAGCCTCCTTGGATGTCTCCGCAGTCCTAGCAATTACCACAAGCAGGAGTTGGCAGACATTGGGCACTCACCTCCCCGGTGTGCAAGTTAAGGAGAGAGAGGATGGAGCCACATAGTGAAGTACGTCCAAATTTATTTAAAACATCAAAGTATAGATAAAACCATGAATAAAAATGCTTACAAGCGTTGAGATGGTGCAGGGGACGCCGATTGCGGCCCACCTGCGGGTCAGTGAGCGGAAACGACGTGCCGAGATCCACGATGCCCTACGTTGCATTTCATCAGCGTGCACGCTGACGTCATTAGGGGGTCATGACCGGTGTATATACAACTTGCTTCTGGTAAGCACATATATTATTCAGTGGAGGCACTTGTTACTGTGTGGAGTGGAGCACTGGGTGGATTTGAATCTGAATTCATATCTACACCAGCAAATCAACTATACATGGTTTACTATTTATGAACGTTATCCACATATTTTACCGTTTGACCAGGGGAGGGCTGGCAGCCGTAGGCCTGGGGGGCAAGTCCAGTCAAGTGGCCCATTGAACCACCGAATCAGCTCACCATCCATGCCCACCCAATGGGCCTAGCGGGATCTATGGTAGGGCCGGCTCTGGGAGCCCCCCCTTTGCCTGCAGTTAGTTGGTGGCTGCTCCCCTGGGCCCTATTTCCTTCCTCCACAAGAAAAAAAAGTGTGAGCGGGCAGCAGCCATCGGCCATTTTAAATGTAAGTTAGGGTGGCCTGGGGGGCAATTGCCACCCTACCCCCTGGGCCAGCCCTCCCCTGCGTTTGACTATGGAATTTTGCTTATTTACAACACCGGGATGTCAACTATGTATGGTTTAAGGACATTTCATGCACTTTATTCACGTAAGTTACCATATAATTACAGATTTTACCTATTTATTATGATTATTTCTCTTATATTGATTGACTGCATTTTTGTATAATTATTTATTTATCACTGCCTTAATTTGTCATCATGTATTAGTGGAATTATCCTCTAACATTAACTGGTAACCTATCCATTTACATAGAGAATTTTATATAACTGCATCACATCATGTGGTATGGGTCACATTAATAATCATTTTGCAGCACACCCATTTTTTTTGATTTATGTTTGTTTGATGTGTTTATTCCACATTTAGGCTGCAGCTTAGTTAGGGTCCTTGCATTAGCACGGTATTCACTTCTTCTCAACCCTTTACCCCCTTAATGACTAGAGCACAGTTTACAATTTGGCACTGCGCTGCTTTAACTGGTAATTGTGCAGTCATGCAATGCTGTACCCAAACAAAATTTGCGTCCTTTTTTCCCCGCAAATTTGCTTTCTTTTGGTGGTATTTGATCACTTTTGCGTTTTTTTATTTTTTGTGATATAAATGAAAAAAGACAGAATATTTTGAAAATAATTGATATTTTCTACTTTTTGTTATTAAAAAATACAATAAGCTCAATGTTAGTCATACATTTTTGCCAAAATGCATTCAGCCACATGTCTCAGGTAAAAAAAAAGTCAATAAGCGTATATTTATTGGTTTGCACAAAAGTTATCACTTCTACAAACTAGGGTACATTTTCTGGAATTTATGCAGCTTTTAGTTTATGACTGCCTAGCTCATTTCCTGAGATGCTATAATGAAAAGGCAGTACAAACCCCCTCCAAATGACCCCATTTTGGAAAGTAGACACCCCAGGGAATTTGCAGAGAGGCATGTTGAGCCCATTGAATATTTTATTTTTTTGTCACAAGTGATTGAAAAATTACAAAAAAAAATTACACAAAGTTGTCACTGAAATCATATATTGCTCACGCATGCCATGGGTATATGTGGAATTACACCCCAAAATTCATTCTGCTGCTTCTCCTGAGTACAAGGATACCATATGTGTGAGACTTCTTGGGAGCTTAGCTGCGTACAGGACCCTGAAAACCAAGCACCGCCTTCAGACTTTATAAGGGCGTAAATTTTTGATTTCACTTTTTACCTATCACAGTTTTGGAGGCCATGAAATGGCCAGATAGCAGAAAAGCCCCCTCAAATGACCCCATTTTAGAAAGTAGACACCCCAAACTATTTGCTGAGAGGCATGTTGAGTCCATGGACTATTTTATATTTTGCCACAAGTTTCGGGAAAATTTTTTTTTTTTTTTTACAAAGTTGACACTAAATGATATATTGCTCACACATGCAATGGGCATATGTGAAATTACACCCCAAAATACATTCTGCTGCTTCTCCTGAGTATGGGGATACCACATATATGAGACTGTTTGGCAGTCTAGCTGCGTACAGGACCCCGAAAACCAAGCACTGTCTTTGGACTTTCTAAGGGCGTAAATTTTTGATTTCACTCTTTACTACCTATCACAGTTTTGGAGGCCATGAAATGCCCAGACAGCAGAAAAACCCCCAAATGACCCCATTTTGGAAAGTAGACACATGTGCAGAGAGGCTTGCTGAGTATTTTGCAGATCTTGCCTTTTGTCACAAAGTTTTGAAATTTGAAAAAAGAAGAAAAAATACATTTTCCTTTTCTTTCTTCATTTTCCAAAACAAATGAGAGCTGCAAAATACTCACCATGCCTCTTGGCAAATACATTGGGCTGTCTACTTTCCAAAATGGGGTCATTTGAGGGTGGGGCTTTGTGCTATCTTGACATTTCAGGGCCTCCGAAACTGTGATAGGTATTGAGGAGTAAAATCACCATTTTACGCCCTTAGAAATCCTGAAGGCGGTGATTGGTTTTTGGGGTCCTGTACGCGGCTAGTTTCCCAAAAAGTCTCACACATGTGGTATCCCCGTACTCAGGAGAAGCAGCAGAATGTATTTTGGGGTGTAATTTCACATATACCCATGCCATGTATGAGCAATATATAATTTAGTGACAACTTTGTGTAAAAAAAAAAATGTAAATTTTCCAGAAACCTGTGACAAAATATAAAATATTCCATGCACTCAACATGCCTCTCAGCAAATAGCTTGGGGTATCTACTTTCCAAAAAGGGGTTATTTGGGGGGGGGGGTTTGAACTGTCCTGGCATTTTATGCCCCACATCATCCACTCTTCTAACCACTTGAACCACCATGTACTTTCTGACACTTTTCGTTTACATGAAAATGAAAAAATATTTTATTTTTGCTAGAAAATTACTTTGAACCCCCAAACATTAAATATTTTTTTAAAGCAGAGGCCCTACAGATTGAATTGGTGGGTGTTGCAAATTTTTTTTTCACAAAGAAAAAATACACATTTTTGAATTTTAGTTTCCAATATTTTTTGTTAAGTTTCAAAGTAAAATGAACACAAAGAGACCATTACAATTATAGGTCTGTTCAAAAATGAAAATATACATATAGTGCCACAAAATCAAGCATCCAACAAAACGTGAATTGGTACACCATAGGAATGATCAAACATTAGTAAATAGGTTTATCAAAATAAAGAAATGAAGAAGGGAGGTGGAGCCCCCCGCCCAGGACACCCCATTTGGGAACACTCTGTGCCGATGGGCGGCCAGCAGCACCCCCCAGGTCAACTATAGAGGATTACCATTCTTATTTCCGATGGTCTGTTTAAATTTATCAAAGGAAAAAAAAAAGGATGTTCAACACTTGAAGAGTGGCTCCACTACAAAATTTTCAGTTCAAGTATCCTAGTAGCATAGTCCAAACAATGATAGGCCAAGTGTGCTGAAAGCCCATAAACGTTTACCCCACCATCAGGGACATAGGTCTCCATGTGGTAAGTATTCTATGGCCCCCTGTTCGGACCATGCAATACTATCTCCGTTCCAGAACTGATAACATTAACCTCAAAAATACTATCAGGCCTCCTAGCTGGCCTATGCATTCTGGATTCTGGATAGATCTACAAACAGAATCAATGCAAGATTAGTGTGATGAAAAAGGGAGAAAAGGAATTCCAGCAAAGAGAAGAAGAGAAAGAGATTGCTTCGCCAATGGTCCCCACACCCCCAACTCCAGCCCCCTATCCTCACGCTCAGGGCGCCTGGAGGTATCTAATCCAGGGGTTCCAGATCTTCTCAAATCGCTGTTGTTGGTCACGAAGGATGCTGGCCAATTTTTCATTGACCATGATCCAAGAGATATTATTTTTAACTAGTGTAAAATTTATTGTGGGAGTTTTCCATGCTCTTGCTATATTGATCTTAGCTGCTGAAAGAATAAAGAAGATAAGGGATCTGAGGTGTCTAGGTATTTCACTTGGGAAGTCATAAAATAAGGCTGTTTTGGCATTCTTATGTAGGTTTGTTCCCGTCACTGAATAGATCAGGTTAAATATTCTTATCCAGGTATATTTTAACTTTGGGGCACGACCACCAAATATGGAACATAGTTCTCTCTTGACCACATCACCTGAAACAAAGAGGGGATGCGTTCTGTTAAATTTTATGTAGTCGTGCTGGGACTAAGTACCACCTGGACAAAACCTTGTAATTAGCTTCTACCAGAGACATGTTAAAAAATTCCCTTGTGCACCACGGTCGACCACCCGGACCACATCTCCTCATCAATACTCTCCCCTAAGTCCATCTCCCAGGCCTGTTGGTAAGAAAGTTTGGGGTTCTGATCTATTAGCTGGTTATAAAGCTCTGAAATGTTACCTTGTGACCCCGGACCACATAAACACTTGTTTTCATAAAGCGTCCTAGTAGCAATATCCCCTTGATCTCGACAGAGCGATTTCAAGTAATGAGTGATCTAATGAAATCAAAAGAACTCTGACGAGGGCATATCCAGGGTATCCTGAAAGTATGAAAGCTTTTTAATTCCCCTATGATCGAGAATATCAGCAATTTTGTATAATCCTTTGTTAATCCACCAAGCAAATTGTTGTTTATGCAGGCCCGGAGGAAAATGTGGGTTACCAAATATAGGAGCCACCGGAGTATGTGGTGATTTCAGGGGAAATGATCTGCACACCTTATCCCATAAACTCACTGGGTGGGAGACAGAGGGACTAAGGATAGCTCCACGCCCCCTAGGAGGCAGCCATAATAACCAGTCTATAGGTATTGGGGAACTGGCCTGCGACTCCAATTGCACCCAGTCTGGGCGATATGTTGTAGAGTGAATTTGGTAGAGTTGCGCCGCTTTGTAATAGCGTAAAAAATGTGGGACTCCCAGGCCACCTCTCCACTTTGAGACATATAAAGAAGACCGAGCCACCCTGCAGCCCCTGCGACTCCAAATAAACTTAAAGATTAGTGTTTGTAGCTGTTTAAAAAATGTCATAGGAATCGGGATCGGTAAAGACCTGAAATAGTAAAGAATTCTGGGTAGGACCGTCATTTTAACAGCCCCAATTCTGCGCATCCAGGAAAGACCAACATTCTGTCAATTCTGTAAATCCTCTGTTGTAGATTTAAGAAGGGGAATATAGTTTGTCCTATATAGGGAGGAGATGTCAAGTGTGAGTTTCACCCCTAAATAGGAAAGGGCCTGTGTGGACCACCGAAAAGGAAAAGACGTGCGTATCGAATTCAAAACTGGGATGGGAAGGTTGATATCCAATGCCTCCAATTTAGATTGGTTAACTACCAGACCCGACACTTCTCCAAATCTAGTTAACAGGGATGTCAGATTAGGCAGGGTCGTGACGGGGTCAGTTATAAACATTAGGAGGTGGTCCGCAAACAATGCGCACTTGTGGTCCCTTCCTCCGCTGACCACCCTGTGTATGTTGGGATTTTCCCTGATAGCAATAGCTAACATTTCCATGGCCACCACAAATAGTAGGGGTGATAGAGGACATCCCTGCCTGGTTCCTGTTCTAATTTGTAATAGATCAGACTTATGCCCGAACGCTACAATGTTAGCTGAGGAAGTTGAGTACAGTACCCCCAAAAGTGAAAGAAATTTAGGTCCAAAATTCCACCATCGCAAAACGTGGAACAGGTAGGACCAAGAAAGGGAATCAAAGGCCTTATGAAGGTCCAATGAAAGCAACATTCCCCTTTTAAGTCCCACCCCATCCCAATCTGAACACAAAAGAGATACAACATCTATGGCCCTCCGAATCTGGTCTCCTGCCTGTCGCTCTGGGACGAAGCCCACTTGATCCACGTGGATATATTGGGCCAAAAAGGTGTTAAGCCTATTGGCTTATAATTTGGTTAGCAATTTTAGATCCAGGTTAATAAGCGAGATAGGGCGATAATTGCCCACCTTCCTCAATATCCCTCTCAGGCTTCGGTATTAAACATATGTTGGCTCTATTTAAGTCATTCTCTAAAGAGGACCCACTCCGCAGAGCTTGAAAAAAATCCCAACATATGGGGTATGGGGCCAGTATGTGTGCAAATTTCTTATAGTAGGAGGCCGAAAACCCGTTGGGGCCAGGGGTCCTGGAAGCGCGTGCTTGTTTAATTAACGGCATTACCTCTGCTAAGGTAATATCCCCTTCTGTTACATCTCTATGTGACTCAGAAAGCAATGGCAAAGGTAATTCATTTAAAAAGTCCTCCATAACCCCCGGCCCCAGGGTCCCCGGCTCCCTGTACAGAGAGTTAAAATATGAGTGAAAAAGGGCTAATATCTTTTGTGGATTTTGTGTAAAAGATCTATCAGGCTGCCTAATCTTTGGGATAGTTCTACGACATGGTTTGGGCGTCAGTCTGTGGGCCAGCAGTGTTCCTGGTTTGTCAGTCTGGGTATAGAATTTGGCCTGTGCCCATCTTAGGTGTTTTTCCGCCCTGGTTGTCAGACACAGATTTAATTCCAGTCTTACCGAATCAATTTGTGCTCTCAAATCTAGGTCTGGGTTATTTTTATGCTGGGTCAGCAGATCGGCCAATTCTCTCTCTTTTTGTTGCATTAGTGAGTTAGAATTCTTTTTTGATTGTGCTGCAAGCTGGATAAACTGCCCCCTAATTGTTGCTTTATGCTCCGCCCATGTGGTGGTCATTGAAGTATCCAAGGGGTCGTTCTGGGCAAAGTACTCTTTAAGTGCTTGGTCTATATCAGAGCATATAGAAGCATTACTCAATAGTGAGTCATTTAGCCTCCAAGGGGCCGGACCCTGAAAGCATTGTAGGGTATCACAAGTCATCTAAATGGCCGAGTGGTCAGACCAGGGAACCTCCACTATCTTACATTTTTTAAATTGAGAAATTACCGACGGGGTCGTCAAGAAATGGTTAATCCTAGAGTAAGTGGAGTGGGCATAGGAATAAAAAGTATCCTTCCTGAATGGGTTAAGCTCCCGCCAAACGTCAATTAAATTATGGTAGTGAAGCATTTTGGCCAACTTACAACTGATCTTCGAAAAGTGGCCGTGAAGGGGAGAGGTGACATTTTTGAATTTTAATGCACAAAAACACACTATAGTACCCAAATGTTTGGTGAAATATAAAATATGATCTTATGCCAAGTACATAGATACCAAACACAACATGCTTTAAAATTACACACACCTGTGCAGCGGTGACAAACTATATACATTTTTAAAAGCCTTTACAGGTTACCACTTTAGAGTTACAGAGGAGGTATACTGCTAGAATTACTGCCCTCTATCTGACGTTCACGGTGATACCTCACATGCATGGTGCAATTGCTGTTTACATATGACACGAGACCGACGCTTGCGTTTACTTTTGTGCACGTGCACGGGGGGACAGGAGTGCATTTTTTTTTTAATGATTAATTTTGCTTTTTATTTTATATTTACACTGTCTCTATCATTTTTTT
>BLSH010214577.1:97557-113240 GCA_018402905.1 Glandirana rugosa | reverse complement strand
TCCAGGCGTGTTCTATGTACAGGGTGCAGATTCCAGGCGTGTGCTATGTACAGGGTGCAGATTCCAGGCGTGTGCTTTGTACAGGGTGCAGATTCCAGGCGTGTGCTATGTACAGGGTGCAGATTCCAGGTGTGTGCTATGTACAGGGTGCAGATTCCAGGCATGTGCTATGTACAGGGTGCCGATTCCAGGCATGTGCTATGTACAGGGTGCAGATTCCAGGCGTGTGCTATGTACAGGGTGCAGATTCCAGGAGTGTGCTATGTACAGGGTGCAGATTCCAGGCGTGTGCTATGTACAGGGTGCAGATTCCAGGCGTGTGCTATGTACAGGGTGCAGATTCCAGGTGTGTTCTATGTACAGGGTGCAGATTCCAGGCATGTTCTATGTACAGGGTGAAGATTCCAGGCTTGTGCTTTGTACAGGGTGCAGATTTCGGGCTTGTGGTGGACGCCCATGCCCCACAGGCTGAATAAGAGAAATCAATTATTTCTCCACCCACACTTTTTTAGGAATTAGCACTGTGGACTATTGTATCCAGATTACCCCAGTACCAGGGGCTGCCTGAATACACTGAAACAGTGATTGCTTTTGATTGGATGCAGTCGCTTGCTGACAATTTTTCATCTGGCTTTGTCGTTTTTTTAGATCAACTTTTTTCAAGCTGAGTGGTGCTGACAGGGTAATGAGCCAGGTGTGGCTAGCTTAGTTGAATGACATTTACAGACTGTTCACATTAGAATGCAGGGTGGGAAACCTGTGTTCTGTCCCAGTTTCCCACGCCTCATGCAAATTGCGTTGTCAGTGCAAAATTAATGACACAACAACAGGTTGCAAACACAGTGCATTTGCCCGCACCAGATCACTGATACAAATGTACCATGTGATTCGGCTGCAGTGCGTCTCCAAAAGTAGTGCATGCGTGTGGTGCAATTTCAGCCCATTCAAAATCAATGGGCTGAGATCACACTGCACAGAACTGCATGTGAATCACACAGGAACATCCAGCTTGATTCTGTGTGATTCACATGCAGTTCCTAGTGTGACTGGGCCCTTAGTTTGATAAAGAATTTTGTATTATAAACTTCTCGGGCCTTTTGGCTAAGATCAAGTGTAGTATCTGTTCTTATCAGTTTTCGGGAGGGAGAATGCCAGTGCCTCCTGTTGGGTGGGGGCGCTGACGAGTATTCATTCTGATATAATTAGGTAATGAATGGCGATGGCGGTGGGAGGGCCTTTTTCCTCCTGGGTTGAATCTGGCCTGGTGTGCCAGGCTTGTCCCTAGTTGTAGGCAAGGCTCTCTCTAAGCTGTCTAAGTTCTAATGCCTTCCTGATAGGGATGGGACTGCATTTGTCTGGCTGTGTGCGGGGCTGTGAAAGAAGCCCATGGCAAAGTGGTGTAGTGGATAGCACTTTTGCCTAGCAGCAAAAGGGTCACTGGTTCAAATCCCAACCACGACGCTACCTGCCTGGAGTTTGCATGTTCTCCCTGTGCCTGTGTGGGTCTCCTCCGGGTACTCCGGTTTCCTCAAACACTCCAAAGTCATGCTGGTAGGTTAATTGGATCCCGTCTAAATTGGCCCTAGTATGTATATGTATGAATGTGAGTTAGGGACCTTAGATTGTAAGCTCCTTGAGGGTAGTGACGGATGTGAATGTACAATGTGTATTTAAAACACTGCGTTAATTGACGATGCTATGTTAGTACCTGAAATACATAAAATAAATGGTGTATGTGCCCCAGGCGTGGCAGTCCAGGGGTGCCGTAATTCTCACGGTGTAGATGCTTACTTTGAGTTTTTTGGCACCAAGGTCACTGCCCCTTGCACACATTTTTTCACCCCTGCCTGCAGGGCCGGGCCTTTTGGCTTTTGGCTAGGACCAGAGGAATTTTTTATTCCTGGCTGAAGGGCCTTCCTTGCTATTGCACTATGGCATTATGCACTTAACCACTTCCCCCTCCCTCTCTCTTATGTGTGTTTTGTCACTTTTGAACAGTATGCACTTTCTCACATTCTGATTAGTAGGGTGTAGGTCCTCTGGCCTGCACTAAAAGTCTTGGGGGGGTACGTGACCTTTTGGTCCGGTTCTCCCCTCTCATGGGGTGTTCCGTCAGGAGAGCCCCACCTAGTACTTGGGGTTGGTCTGTTTCGGCAGGCCTTCCAAAGAAAGGGGTCCCCCTGGTTTAGGCCAAGTGGACCAGTGCGCACCCCAGTCCCTGTCAGGAGTCTTGCGCCTTGCGGGATCAGGACAAGGGTCCTTTCTCTTCAGAGGAGAACCAAGTGTACACCCTGTGTACTTTTTTGTGTTCTCCATTTTTGCGTGCACTCTTTTTTTCTTGCACCAGGTGTAAAGTTTTCAAGTATGTTTCACGACACCACGCGACTTGAAAAAAAAAAAAGCATTTTGTATCATAAACAGTTGTCTTTTTTAATAAATTACTTTTCACAATTTTCATTGTTTGTTGCCTCCCAGTGTTGCTGATCTCCTCCAGCCATTTTTGGTTGACATGAGCTTTATGAAGCAATGACTGCATGGACTTTGTCATAATGTATGTTGTAATGGACATACAGTATGTATTCCTCATTGAAATTTAGAGATATGAACAGTGTTGTCACCCTACAAATGGAACGTTCCTTAACAAGGCCCTTCATGGCAGAATCATAAAGTATTATTTTAATAAAAACTGCAAATTAAAACAATGTTGAAATTTACTTTTAAAATTTCATTAACGTGTTAAAGCCTTTATAGAACTTTAGTTCTATAACATGACAATTAGAAGAAAATATAGAAGCAGATTCACAAGTTATTTTTTTGTGGCAAAAGTATAAAGATCAATGAAGCAATTCATAATTTTATGACATTTTAGATGCTTACTTTTAAAAATCACTTTTTTAGCCCAACCAGTTTGTTGTCTCTTTTCGCATAGATTTTTTTTTATTGAAAAGGGTATGCTATGTATCTTTAATAATATAGCCCTGCACTAAATCATTGCATTGAGTTCCTTTTCAGTCTGTGTATGTGTATGTCTCCCTAGGGTCTTCATCTGGCTAACAAATGAAGGCTATCATGTTAATTTAAGGAAATAGCTAGAAGTAATCTGTATTGACATATGTATTTGTTTTGGCGGTTGCACTGTGTTAATGGGCACTTTGACAAAACAAGATTCGATGAACGCTGAATTTATTTTAGAGCATTATTGAGATATACTATTGTATAGTAAAATTTGACTCTGAAAACTTCCCGTTAAAGAGAAACAAACACTACAGAGGGCTTCCGAGTTTAACAAACTTTCCCACAGCCATCTGGAAGGAGAACAGGAGTCATGCCTAGCAGTAGCATGATACCATTCCAGTTCCTAAATCCACATTCTACAGATCTGTTTGTCCAATCGTCTGTGATCCGTCTTCAAATGTAATGTGGCAAGAATCTAGGGGTTAGGCAGTGTCTGAGTTTTGAGCCCTAATACCAAAAATAACCCTGAGACTGCACTGTGTGGGATTATTCCATTTACTGTGAGGTTCGTAGTTTACCAGTACAACGTTTCGGAATACATGGCCTTCATCAGGTGCACTAACTCACTATTCATCACATATGATTGTGGAATAATTTTAAGGCAGTGACATTTGGTCATAGACCAGGAATGCTTCACAGTTCAGATTTCAGGACCCCATCCAGCTCATTATGCCTTTAAGTGGTTTTATATATTACCTGTAGTTTGATCAAATCAAAGTTGATTAAAGTGGAACTTCACCCAAAAGGGTAAGTTTCACTTGTTTGCATTCTCTACCCCCTCCTCCTTAAAAATTGGCAATTTTTTATGGGGGCGGGGAGCAGGTACCTGGATTTGACAGGTACCCTCTGCCATTTCTGGTCGGACCATCTCGGCAATCCAAATGAGAGTTCAGCTCCTCCCTCCTTCACCCGCAGCCTTCTGGGACACATCACCGGTCCCAGAAGACTGTTGGACCATTCACAAGATGCAACGGGAAACCCTTAGCTAAATGCCATTGGCAGTGAAGGGGTTAACCTGGAGGGGGCGCTCTAAGGGTTAACTGTGTTCCCTGGGTGTGTGTGTGAGCAATCTCCAAACAATAATAATCGTGATTCTTCGTCCTCCCGCCAGATGGGAAAAGCGTTGGGGACCCCCGGGCTCTCAAATTGGCTCTCTTATTGTTTGGAGATTGCTCACACAATTGGAATTATTCACCTATATTCACTAGCACATTGCACTTGGGCACAAGGATATATATTTAAACGCACCCATTGCGTCTGGACCGTCACTTTTGGACATTGAGCCAGACTCTGTTATTATATTGACACTTTCTATTATTGTATTATTGCTCTATTATTATTTGATTTCCATTTCACTCATTTGTCAGCATGCGCAGTACCTGAACTTACTGTATGTTGTTACTGTATTATTGTGTCTAATACTTTGTATTGCAGCAGCTGACCCTGGCAGATATTTGTGTTTTAGTAGTAGCGCGAGGGCTCTTTCACTTTATTACAAATTTCATGCGCTTTTCAATCGTTTTTCAAGTGCTTAACCATGATTTTCAATGGACATGGGCGTTTTTGAAGATCTATTTTGAGCGCACAAAACAAGCTGAAAAGATGCTGCTTACGGGACTTTTAGCAACGCCTAGCAAGCGCGACGCCTCGGTGTGAAAGCATCCATTGAGATGCATGGGGAGCGTTTTTGGTGCGCTTTTTATGTGCTAATTTTAGAGCAAAAACGCCTTGGTGTGAAAGGGGTCTAACAGATGGGTATTATTCTATATTCTTTTTATCTATTAAACATTGTATACATTATGAATTGGTAGCTTATTGCATTTGTATAGCCTAAAATTTCCCATTTGCGCAGCGGAACTCCTTACAGTCACTTTTGCCACTGGCCTGAGGATGTGTCGGCGAACTCATAAAATTACAGCTGCAAATTAGTACAAGCCAGCACAGTTCTCCATAGAAATCCTATTGAAGTTATACCTCCTTTAATAAATGGATAACAAACCCTGTACCAGGGGTTGGAAAGCTACAATGGTTTTCATTTATTCTTTGCCCGGTGCAGTTGTTTATTTAAATGTAAAGCACACATAAAAAATAGGATATATGGTAATAAATTGCCTCAAAGACTCTTAACCTCCTTGTAGCTCTATAATCTGGAAACTGTGAAGATGCAGCAAGTCAAAGTAAATGAATTTGTTCCGGCCTTTACGAACGGTGTGCCTTGTGCTGTGTTAGTGAATGAATAGGATTACTTGTGTACGTTGCCAACACATGCCACATATTAATGCTTTACGTCTCTTAAATGTTTTCTTCTACGTACTAAGAGCTTTGGACAGTGTACATAAATTTATGGTTGTATACTGTAGTTCTTTAAATACCTTCCAAGTACACACTCAGGACAGCTATGACCTCAACACTTAATTATCTCCGGTCCCTAAATCACTCCATTTTTAACTTTTATGTTAAGCAAGATTTGTTATCAAAGCATCTGGCAGTTACATCTTTCCATTAGCTTAATGGTGAGTGTTTAGGGACTTTAAAAGATAGAACAAGTAAAACATCATAATAAATTGTTATGTTTGGTACTTGTGTTTATGAATGTCTCTCGTTTTGAAGCATTTTATGGAGCAGTATGAAATAGCCCATTATGCCATTACAAGGATAATGTAAATTGCAGGAGCTTCATAATAGACTAACTTGAAGGTGTATGCCGAGGTTGCTAACAAAAGTAAGGCAGGTGAAAGATAGAAGACGACTGAAGGTAAAATGATGCTTATTTTTACCAAACATATATTCATGCTTATGTAGCCATGTATGCTAATTCTGTAATATGTGAATAATCTAATTTCTTCCATTTCCGAGAGCAGTGCAGTTGTGGAGTTAAACTTCTTGAATTTATTCAGCTTGTATCCCCATCTGCTCCTGACTATTCCGTGAGCTAACACAGTGGGGTCTTCCATCCTGAGGCCTCCAAGTTTGACTTGGTCTGGAAGCCATTGTTACACATTTCCCTGCAGTGCATTTCTGGCAATGTCAGATGCGGCAGTTCCGATATAAGGATAATTTATGAATGTTTATTTACAATGTGGACAAGTGAAGCAATGTGCAACAAACTGTAGTTTGAGGAGGTTGAGGGGCTTTGGAAAGAGGATTCACATACATGAAAAATTTCCATTTACCCAGTCAAATCCTCATTAGGCAGACTTTTACTCAAATGTTAAAATTAAAGTATTGCACAGCGACCTTAATAAAGTTCAAAGAGCAAAACCACAAATAAATTTTTAATTGAGAAAACTATATTAACAAATTTGCAGGAATATTTAAAGACTAGCTGAAATATTTATATTTCCTGAAGAAAATGCTGCCTCACATGACCAAAGGCCTAGCCACCTGCCCCAAAATAGAAATCACATGACCAAACCCGGGAAGGAAAGATTAGGGTTCCAAGGGTGCATCATTAATCTGTATCACCAATTGAGCTACAAGAGATCACGTTCATGAGCTTAGTGGAGGCAAATATACAGCAATCTGATCACAGAGTCAGTTCCCTCACCTCGGTCCGTTCTGCCCAGATTTTCGTACATTTCTTTGGGCAGTTACATCCTAAATATGTTAATTTATACAATGTCAGGGCCCTATTAACCATAGTCCTCTATATCTATAGAGTTGAAGGGTTAAACTTTTTCTATTGAAGTAAGATTTTTTTCCTAGCATAGTAAACAGTATAAACACAAAAGTTTTCTTATGATAGATAGCATCTAGAGCAGGGGTCTCCAAACTGTGGCCCGAGGGCCAGATGTGGACTTTGCTAGGATTTATCCGACTCTTGGGTCACTATTCCTCCCTATGATATGAGGCACTATTCTTCCCACTGACACTAACAATGGGGCATTATTTCTTCCACTGATACCAATGATGGGATACTATTCCTCCTACTAATAGGTGCACTACTCCTCTTCCTACTGACCACCAATCCTAAGGCCATATTTATTCTAACTGATGCTGGGCCCAGGACATTTTCTATTCTGTCTGGCCACACTCCGGCCCTTCTAAAGTCTGAAGTACGGTAAACTGGCCCTTCATTTGAAAAGTTTGGAGACCCCTGATCTAGAGTATCACACGTTCCTAAAAATAGGAGGAGGGGGGACCCTAACAGATTATTTTGTATTTAAAGCAGGACTAACCCTTCCTATCCTTTTCGGCCATGGAAGCTACCTTCTTAGCTTCTCTTTGATCTGCAACTGCCATGGTGCTGCACATGTGATCAGTTATGACACCAGCCTTTTAAAAGTATGATGGTTTGGTTGAGAACACAAGCAAATGTGGCAGTTGGCATTCCGGGCATGCCGGAAATGTTACTGTTTTTTTAAAACGTTAAATTGATGGGTTTAGTTTCACTTTAAATTGACAGAAGCACCATTGTTCTCACATTAATAACGCTCCGTGGTTCTCACCTTGTTACTACAATTAGGAAGTTGTAGTTTGGATTGGAAGGGGTGGGGTAGATTGTCTTTATTTAATTGCAATCAAACACCAAGCATCATTCATTATATGTAAAAAGAAGAGAGCCAAGAATATTCCTCACCATAGCCCAGTAAGTCTTTATGCTGGGACATAATCAGTGTATATGGAATAGAACACCTATGGCTGCCTAACATCTACAGCATAAATTGAAAGCAGAGGGATAAAATGCATGAATGCATTCTGGGGTGTAATATCAATTACATAATATTTTGAGTAGGTTTTCCTTGTAAAAGCATGCAAATAGAGCTTTTCCTCACACAACATAGTGTAATATAGTTAACCATTTTAATGTATGCACACAATATAGCTCCTATTGTGATCAGAAGGATCATATCCCTTAGCCCTGGCAATCACTGGGATGGACAAATCTACTGCAGCTTGGGCTTCCTACTGTGTGCCTTTGAGCCTTATATTTGATGCACTTAGATGTCCACATAATTCTATATGATTTTTAGCCTGCCAGTTTGATCATAATTTTACAGAAGATGTTTTTATTTATGGAAGCTGTAATGTGAACTTTTTTCTGAGAAAAAACATCTGCTAGGTTAAAGCTAAACTCCAGCCAAAAACAAATGTTGTACATTTGTAGAGAAAAAATAAATTACCACTAGTGAAGTGTGCCCATCTCTGGCTGCTACAGTGTTCAATAGATCTCTTACTTTTGATTAGCCTGCAATCTCCTGTCTGGGCCAAATGTTTGGCGCTGGCTGTAGTACACTAATCAGGGTGAGTCGCTTGCTGTACCACATCCTACATTCAGATTAAGCCTTCCATTCTTTTCACAGAATGCAAGGCATTTTGTGATTGGAGAAGGTGCAGATGAAGGACACCATTCCCCCTCCTTTGGAGATCAACTTTAAGGTAGCGTTCTTGAGCACGAGTAAGAGTATTACTAAAAAATCTATAATACTCTACCACTAAGACTCTGTATAACGTGTCAGTGTTTATTTGTTGTAACAGTTTATAAAGTACTGCATTGGAGATAATGTGTATAATGTGCCAGTGTTTATTTGTTATAACTGAGGTGAGTGAGTAATTGCTATTATTATACATGTATTATTATTACATATTTATTAATTATTGTTGTAACCGGGGCTCGACAAATCCCAGGCGCCAGGTCACCATGGCGACTAGAAATTGCATCCTGGTGCCTGGGCTTTTATCAGCCCATTGAAAAGAGAAAAAGCCCTGTCTAAAATAGATAGGATAACATTCTTGTACAGTAGCAAAGTCTGTAAACGTCTATGGCTCTTCCATTACACTGTAAGGGGAGGAGTCATTTTTTTGAAGACCCATGACATGGAACGCCGCGGACACTCTCTGGGATGATGACAGGTACACAGACATCTGTATGACCGGACTTATCCACCAGGAGGGGTCAGTGGACAGATGGCTGGTGTGTCTACCAAGAGCTGAGGCTGGTCCTCATTCTGCAGGCTCTACTTCTGGCTTCATGCGGTCAAGGTGAGCCCCGGGTTGCCCTCCCATGGTGAAGGGTGGAAGGAGAGGCCATACAAAGTCTGTTATTACCCCCAGGCTGCTGGCATCACTAACTTCATTCCAGCCAATGGATCCACAAGACTATAATAAATTGGGTGTATACCGCGCTGAGGGCAAGCAAGATAGAAAAAGCTGCAAACTCAACCTCAATCTGGTACAACAGTAAACAATATAAAATAGGCTGCATTAGATATTATGTGTGATGTAGATAACCACACACATAAGTCTTGTACAAATAATTGGTAGTGCCTGTAGGTCCTGATAAATGATAAATAATACCAGCCAAAAACAAATAGGTTACAATAAACACTATGTACAATAGATAGATATAAATTGATTAAGTGATTATAAATTATTCCACCACTAGCTAATGTTAAACCTGTAAACAGACCCAGGCAATAGCTCCAAACCCCTAATAGGTTGGAGGGGTGAAAAAAAAAAAAGAGAAACAAACTATTGGATAAAATCAGTCCATATAAAATTATACACATAACCTAAATTCATAATGATAATAATCAACATATATTAAATGTCCATAAAGCTAAAACCATGTGGATCAGCAGTAGAAGTATAGAGAAATCGACTGGTAAATGTGGATAGGTGAATAGTCCAAATACCCAGGCATATATGTAAAGTTCATGGATTAATGAGATGATAAATATACACAGACATCAACTTGTTTGTAGAAGTGCAAACACCCGGTGCTCATAAGCAGCTATTGAGTGATAAGCCACCACCTGATAATATAACTGCTCACCAGATGAAAGATGGATAGCGCCTTGGCTAATCACCCGGCCAGGGTCCCATCAAGGGAATGTGGAAAATTCTTCACAGAACAGTAATGTTTAGGCAGATGTCCCGGTCCACTTCACCATATTCCCATGGCCAGCATAAAAACATAAGCTCCGGATAGTGTAATATTGTATAAATAGGAATTTAATGTAAAAATGAATGCACTTATATAGCATCCATAATCGCAAGCATAAAACAGAAGACGGCCGGATTGATGTTTACACAAATTCTCAAACTCGAAAGGCAGTGACGTCAGCGTGCCCTCCTGACGTACGTTTCGTCCTCAGTTAGACATTGATCCACAAGACTGCAATTCTGCTGCATAGCCAACCCTGTTTTCGGTTTATTTATGCTTTCTGCTTCTACTCCAGAGACCACACATGCTCAGCACATAGTTGATGGAAGATCTAATGAGATTATACAATCCGATTGTATAGTGTATGGTGAGCTTTAGTGTAGGACTTCACTGCCCATAATGGACAGGCGCACTCCTTTCTTAAGCTTATGAAAGAAGTGCACCTGTCCAACATGGACATCACACATGCTCTGAAACACATCGCACAAACGTTGCAATGCCAGATGTTGCAGTCCAGGGTTACGTTCCAGTGAACGCCTTGGAGTGGCAGGGGTGCCAGCCTGCTTTCTCAGTGTTAGTTAAAAAAAAAGACCGCTCCTAACTTTTTTTAGCTGGCTCCCAGATTCAAAGCAAATTTGTTAAACCCTGGTTATAGCAGTTTATAAAATTCTGCATTGGAGATACTTTATTGTTGTTTTTTTTTTTTTGTAATCTTTATTATTTTGCATTATATATAGGATGGTACAAGAGCTAAAAGGCTCAGGGCAAAGAGTGGGGCACACAAAAGAAAAATAATAAACTGTTGCAGTGGTAATACAGGAATTGTATGAATCTACGTCATAGAAAGCCTACTTGTAAACATCATTACTACATGATAAAGGTGTTTGAGCTTGTATCCACTGAATTTTAGGAGTTCATATAGGCAAGATGAAATTTACTGTTAAAAAAGGATTCCTTTGCACACTGATGGGCTACTACAACTACCGATCCAAAGTATCCTGATGACAAAAAAAAGGGAGGGGGGGTGTGATACAGAGGGATGGGAAGAGACTGGTAGGATAGTCTAGTAGCCCAACCAAGGTAGTGATGGAGAACAGCAACTGGCATTCTCCCCTCCAACAAGGTATCGTTCAAACGAATTGGGAAACCCAAGTTCAGTTTCATTTTGAGATCTTAGGATATCACTATATTCAGTGGTGCAAGTGAATTGGGTCCCACAGAGCCATGTACTTTATTGTTTTTTTCAGCATATACTGTACTTATCTTTATTTTGCTCCGCCACCATTCCATTCAACCATGAAGAACAAAGAAAGACGATCCTATATAAGTTCCAGTTAGAGCTTACACATGGTCGACTGTCTTCCTGCCTCCTTGGGAGGGGGTGCCAATAAGAAGTGAGTATGAAGCTGCCATTGCTTTGCATGCAGTTTTATTTTGCTTTACCCCCCCTCCCTCCCCCCACTCCCAATCCACAGCAGCAAATGCTTACCCTTCTTCCTTTCCCCTGCCAATCCATTCAGCACTTGTATGGAAAAGCAGTTAGTAACAAAAAAATTGTAAGTAGTGGATATGCTGCTTAGGATCGGGGAAACTGAATCTGTTGCTTAACCCTGCATGGGTAAAGTAGAAGTTCAATCTAAATCATAACTAAATCTAATAGCAACATTTTTTTTTTTTCAAATATCTTTATTTAGAGTTTTACATGTCAATAAAAAAGCAATAATAACGGTTACATAGAACTTTTGACAGTCAAGATGTATAAACTTGAGCAGCTGAGCTGACATCACGTACAAGGGGCATATCAATTCCAAGTAATATTTAGCACAAGTATCAAATTTGTGGCTGCTCAACAGCGCAACTGGGTTTGGTGACGTAGTGAAGGATCCGCGGCCGTGGGGCTGAAAGGGTCCCACCGACACGGATCACGGTCGTCTATACTGGTCTAACCCAAATATATATAGCAAAAATCTAGGAAGAGGTTATAAACAGAGTATAGGGGGAGAGAAGGAAATCAGAAACAGAGGGTGGAGTGAAGATAGGGAGGGGGGGGGGGCCGGGGCCGGGTACGGACTAGTCCCGGAAATTAGTTACGGCCGGTCAGGGACCGCAGGAGCTCTGGTCACAGCACTGGCTTGGCCTGCATCTGACAATAAATACACATTCCATTGAGACCAAGTCTTAGTATACAATTCCTGTTTGTGCTGCGCCGACAAGGTCAAGTTCTCCATTCTGTTTATTTCTTCCACTTTGTTTATCCAAAGCGCTAGCGTTGGAGGGTCAGTGTGTTTCCACTTTAGCGGTACACAGGCTCTAGCCGCGTTCACTAGATGACGCACCAGCGACTTTTTGTACTTCCTAGTGGAAATCTTGGAGACATGGAGGAGAAAGAAGGCAGGGTCAGCTGGGATTTCATATTCAGTAAATTTTTGTATAGTGGAGCGAATGTCGCTCCAGTATGTGAGCAATTTAGGGCATGACCAAAAAATGTGGAGGATTGTTCCCTTATCCCCTCCACATCTCCAACATAGGTCCGTTGTGTTTGGGAAGCATTTGCTTAGGCGTGCAGGAGTCAGGTACCACCTGGTTAGAATTTTATAATTGGTCTTGTTCCCATTTTCTAATACCCGTCAAGGGAGGTTGGTCAGGGGGGTTGTTGAGCAAGGAGTAGGTTTTGGACAGTGCATGTGGCAAAGGTCCTGTTTCTGAGCATAGGATTTCAAACTCTGTCATTTGTCTACAATAATTCTGCGGGTTCGGGAGAGAATGAAGAAAATGGTGTATTTTGATTGCGCTCCAGAATGGGAGGGCATATGGTCCCGTCTTGTCACTCAGGGTTGCAATTGAGGGCCATCCTCCCGTATTTACAAAGAAGGAGGCTCTACCATCTGTGTGTTGGCACAGGTTCTGGAATTCAGACCTACTAAGGCCGGGTGTGAATAGCGGGTTACCAAGAATGGGGTAAAGGGGGGAGTCTTTCGTCGTGAGCAGATACTTGCGTATAGCCCGGTCGCATACTGTCAACGTGTTGCCAAACAGCGGGTGGTTTTTCACGTCTGCCGGAAGGGACTTGAAGAACCACAATGCTCTTTGCAGAGGGATCTGACTTTGGGCCTGCTCTATTTGGGACCAGAGCTTGATCTCACGATGTCTGTTCCAGTCAAGAACCCTACTCAGGTGTACTGCTCGGTAATATTTCCCAACGTCAGGGAGTGCCAGTCCGCCGAGTTGTTCGGGAAGTGTCAATTGCTTCTTAGGCACCCGGGGTTTTCTGCGCGCCCAGACAAAGTCTTGGAAGAGCTTCTGCACTTGCCTAAAGTAGGTGGCCGGGATTCTAATTGGGAAGGCTTGTAGGAAGTAAAGGAATTTTGGCAATATACACATTTTTAGGAGGTTAATCCTCCCGAACCACGAGTGTAGTCCAGCATTCCACTTTTCTAGCAGTTGACGTGTCTTAGAGAGTAAGGGGGGGAAGTTATAAGAGTATGTTTTGGATAAGTCGTCGGGGATCTGAGTGCCTAGGTATTTGAGTGTCGTGTCAGCCCATTTGAAGTTAAAATTTGACTTGAGTCGCTGCAAGGCCTGCTGAGGGATTCCAACACCCATAGCTTCTGACTTTGAAAAATTAATTTTCAGATTCGCTATTTTCCCGAAGCGCGAAAATTCTCTGAGGAGATTCGGAAGAGATATCTCGGGGTTCACCAGGGAGAACATTAGATCGTCGGCATAGGCCGAGATCTTATGTTGTGTATTTCCTATCTGGAGGCCCTGGATGTTTTGTTTCAAGCGGATGTGGCATAAGAAGGGTTCCAGGGAAAGGGCAAATAACAGTGGGGAGAGGGGGCACTCCTGTCTGGTACCATTGCTAATCTTGAAGGGTTCAGAGAGGACACCGTTTACTTTAACCTGTGCCGTTGGGCTTGAGTATAAATTAGTTATCCAATTATACATAGCTCCATTGGTGCCCAGATGTTTGAGCACCAAGAAGATGTAATTCCATTTTACCCGGTCAAACGCCTTCTCTGCGTCAGTACCGAGTAGAAGGCAAGGCACACGGGTGGTTTTTGCAAAATGTATGAGGTTGAGGACTTTCGTGGTATTATCTCTAGCCTCTCGGGCAGGGATGAATCCCACCTGGTCCAGATGTATCAGCTCTCCCAAATGTTGCGCAAGTCTCCCTGCCAAAATTTTAGTGAAGAGTTTTAAGTCAACATTTAGGAGAGAGATAGGTCTGTAGCTGGAGCATGGGGTAGGGTCTTTACCCTCTTTATGTATAATTGAGATATGTGCTAGTAGGGTGTCTCTCGGGGCAATTGTGTCTGATCCCATTGCATTTAAACATTTGGTCAGGTGGGGGCCTAAGATTGGTAGGTATGTCTTATAATACTGTAAGGTATACCCGTCAGGTCCAGGGGCCTTACCGGGTTTCATTCCTCCCATTGCAACTTGTATATCTTCTACGGAGATGGGGGCGTTCAATACATCTGGTGAAAGAGAAGGGAATAGAGAGGATGAGATGTACTCTGTCATCTCCGGAGTTGCTGGTAAGCTACCAGACAGGTTGTAAAGTGTTGAGTAGTAGGTCTTAAAACTCTGGGTAATTTGGTCGGGCATAACTACCGCCTGGCCCTGAGGTGTGATAATTTTGGATATGTAGGATGCTAGTTTCTGTTCTCTAATTGTTTTCGCTAATTGTTTCCCGCATTTATTGCTCGACTCATATTGTACATGTCGGCATCTTTGCAATGCCGCCTTGGCTTTATAAAGCAGTAGGTCCGTGATTTGTTTGCGTATTATCTGTAAATTTGAGTCTAGGGTCGGGGAGGTTGCGTGTTTGAATTTTGACTCCATTATGTGGAGTTTATCTAAAAGTTGGGTGAGTTATTGGTTGCGTTCCCTTTTAATGCGGGTCCCGTGTTTTATCAGTAGTCCACGGATCACTGTTTTATGGGCTTCCCAGAGTATGCCCGGGTCACATCCAGGTTGGTCATTAGTTTGAAAATAGAGGTTTAGTTCCTTTGCGACCTCTGCGTGAACGTCTGGGAGTGTATAAAGCAGGAAGATCGGTGCGTGGTCAGACCACGTCCTATCTCCTATGGAGGTATGGGTCACAGCTCCCAGTTGCCCGTGAGGTATCAAAAAAAAAACCTATTCTAGAATAGATTTTATGTGGGTGAGAGTAAAAGGTATAATCACGCTCACCTGGGTGCTGGAGTCGCCATACGTCAATCAGCTGGGCCTCGTGAAACGCCCGTGCTATACGTTTACGTGCTAGAGGGGGGACTGAGGAGTGGCCTCCAGAGGTATCTTCCGCTGGTATAAGTGGCATGTTGAAATCACCCCCCATAATAAGGTGGCCTTCCGTGAACTCAGTCAGTTTTCCCAAAGTATTTTTCAGGAATGTGTCTTGGTGTTCGTTCGGGGTGTACACGGTAGCTAAAGTCACTTGTGGCCCTCCTATCCTCCCCTTCAGGAAAATGTACCTGCCCTCGCAGTCTCTCATTACAGCTTGGCATGTCCAGGGAATGTGGAATGCCAAGAGGATCGAGACTCCCTTTGATTTTGTTCTTAGATTTGTAGAGTGGTAAACTTGGGGGTACCACCTGTTTTTGAGTACGGGGAGGCTATTTTCCTTAAAATGGGTCTCCTGAATAAAGGCAACATCCACCCGCGACCTCCTCCGGTGGAATAATACCCCCCACTAAAGTTGTACGGTGAATATGGTCGCCTTCTATGGAGACCTCCGGTGAGGAGTCAGGGGGGAGATCGTGCATTTGCATATCGT
>BLSH010214577.1:57008-82300 GCA_018402905.1 Glandirana rugosa | reverse complement strand
TTCTCCCCACTGACACCAATGATGGGGCACTATTCGTACCACTGACACCAGTGATGGGACACTATTCATCCCACTGACACCAATGATGGGGCACTATTCCCCCACCACTGACACCAATGATGGGGCACTATTCCTCCCACTGATACCAATGATGGGGCACTATTCCTACCACTGACACCAGTGATGGGGCACTATTTCTCCCTTGAGAATTGTCGTGTTGACACATGTTTGCGTATCGCTACTTCATCCACGTCTACAAAGAAATTTGACGCTGCTGCTGCGTCTCAATACAACCGGAAAATATAAAAGGTAAGAATTTTGAAAATTGCTTACATTTTATAACTGTATACCACAAGCAGTTTTCATATAAATGTTATTTTAAATGTTTTTTGTACTCGTAGAACTAGATCAGAGAGAAGACTGTGTTTTTTTGAAGGTTTTAATTTGAAATGTACCTTGGAGTCCTTCACTAAGGTCAGTACTTTGGAAAATGTCTGCCACAGTCTTGGTCTGTGCCTATCCCTGCTGATCGGGTTCGCCTGAAAAACTGATAGGCGGACCTGATCATACCCTTCGTGTCAAAGGGGCCTTAGGCAGGCCATACTTGGTGCAAATTTCTTTCCTGCAACAACGAGTTGCAGGAAAGACATTTGCACGATTCCCTCATCAACACAGACAGTGCTGACAGGGGGAATCCCTCATGTTGAGAAATTGTATGCTTGATTAACTTGGGTATAACCAGCCTGCTGGATTCTCTTGCGGTTAGCACTAGCAGCTGCTATAGCCTCTAGCGATAATCAGTGTCTTCTGATAGTGATTATCGCTAGCGGCTATAGCAGCTGCTAGTGCTAATCGCAAGAGAATCCAGCAGGCTGGTTATACCCAAGTTAATCGATCGATCAACTTGGTACATTCAGCGTGCCCATTACCGGTTCGGTTCTCGGACAGTTCCTGCTGAACTGGCCGAGATTCGAACTGTATATAGCAAACCATTTTTTTTTTTTTGTTCGTTCAGCCAGATGGCAAACAAGGTGGATGTAAGATCCCTTCCCTCCTGGGACATTGTATTCTGATCGAGAACAAACAATTGACTTCTGACAAGCTGGAATGTCCACCCACTGATCAGAATTCGGAAACCTGACAAATTTTGATCAGTGTATTGCCAGCTTTACCTTCCTTTTGCTCAACCACCCTAACATTCAGTGAGTAAAAGCAAAGGCCACTGTAAACAACAAGTCACCAGAGTTGTAGGGCCAATATTGTCACATGGCTAAGTCGAAAGTCAAAATTTTTTTTTATCTTACTGCATTCTATACATTTAGGTAATAAAACTCCCTTGCCGTTGGCTCCTGCTGCTGTCAGTCAAATCCTGTGAGGGTGGAGTGGGGGGCATGACTGTGCCTGTGGACGCACACCACCCCGCTAGGCAGCATGCCGGCATGGGTGCCCCCTCAGCACATAGCTTGCTGAAGGGGTGACCGCAGGAAAGGAGGAGCAGACAGTGCTGGTGGGGTTTTACAGAAGAGGAGATAAGGGGGCCACTCTGTGCATAACCATTGCACAGAGCAGAAATATATAACATCTTTTCTCCTATCGTTCACTGACAGACGCAGCTCTCCATTACGTGTGGGGTTTATGCTGGTCTCACTAGGAGTTAACTAGGCAGGGAAAAGAAACAGCTGGCCCCTCCCATGGGGGCCGTCCTCTCTTCCCACATAAACCCCCTCATAGCATAGCTCTTCAGTTTCAATGCCTAGTTTGCAAGGAGTTGACCTGGCTTCCCTTCAGGGTAATTGCGGTCCTGTTTGTGACCGTTTTTTATTTAATTTTCTTTTACTTTTATTTGTCTTCTATCAAGCAATTGATCTGCTATCAAGAAGCCGGTCGGGGCATAGAGAGTCCATGGGCTCTGTACTTTCCCCGGCCTGGCCGACCGATGTGAGATAGTCCCGCCGTATGGGGACCCGCCGCATCATGCCCGTTCCGTGCGGGCGGCCTGGGATGATCCCCCCTTACGCCCAGCTCCGGATGCAATTCGGGAAGGGCGACTTTCTGGCCTGCAGCATACCGCCCAAGCAGGGGCGGAAGGTCTGCGACTGGGTTGCTACCCATGGCGTCGTCCGGAGTGGTGAGTGAGAGTTCCTTCTTTCCCCCCTTTTTAGGGGCGGAAAGGGGGGACCGACGACCCAAAAACGAAAAAAAAAATTTTTTTTTTGCTGGCTAGCCGCCGGTAGGGGCGCGTGGAGCTCCTGTTCACCCCCTTCACACACCCCCCTTTCCCCCCGCACCGCACCCGATCGTCTAGCACCATTCGGTCGTTTTTTCGCCGAAATGCAGCGATCGGCAGCCATTTTGCGGCGGACCGCCGCCATTTTGCCGTAGCCGCAGACATATTGGGCCTATGGGGCTTTCCCTCTAGCGCTCAGAGTGGCCATTTGCGGTACTGCACGTTCCCTGCAGGTGTTTTTCGGCCTCTAGTGTTCAACGGCGGCGATATTGGAATCCCTGCTTATGCAAAAACGTGTCTACAGTTTTTACTTTCACTTTGGAACGGTGTGTGCTCCTGACGGCGCGGCTCTCTGACGATCCTCAGGGTTATGGCAGCAAACAGCAAGTATAGCTGGGCTCTCCTGTGGGTGCTGGTGGCGGCGGGTGCAGTCCTCCTGGGATCCCTGGTGCACTGTGGGGCGGTGGTGTGCAGCTGTGTGGGGGTGCCTTTAATTTTTAATATGCATCTATGTGTTACTAAGGGAGCTGAACATGCTAGGAGCAATCAGCGGCGGCGCAATTTGCACAAGGGGCTTTTCTGGACCAGCTGTGGCGGTCTTTAATGAATTCTCCCCAGGGCGGATGTCACCAACAGGCCCCCCGAGAAGCGTCCCCCTCCTCCTTGCTTTTCAAGGGAGGATTTTGATCCGGAAGGTCCCTCGGATGGAGAAGAGGATCAGGGGACGGCGGCTGCACCATTATGATTGGTATCGCACTACGATGTGACTGAGCCAGGATGGCGAATCGCTGATTTCTGTGCATGTGTGTGGGGTCCTCCAGGCCCCCTAGGGCACCCAAGGCTTACCCACATGATCAATTTCCTGATCACCTTGTTTATTGTAAATGGCAGCGTCCGCAGCATTCTTTTAGCGCAGCACAGTGGTGTAGTGGGTAGCACTTGCGCCTGGCAGCATAATGCTTGCTGGCTCAGATCCTAACCATGGCCTGCCTGAGGCTTGCATGTCCTCCCTGTGCATGCGTGGGTTTCCTCCCGGTGCTCCGGTTTCCTCCCACACTCCAAGGGACATAGGTCCAAACGGTTCGCTGCTCGCTATCCCTTGAGGAAAGCTTTTTAAAAAAAAAAAAACTGGGAGTCGCCTTGGGGTCCCGCCGATAGCTCGCCTTAATAAGACGACGACCATTCCTCTGGAAGGGGTCCCTGCCTTCAAGGGCCCCGCTGACAAAAGACAGAGGCGCTGTTAAAGTCACTCTTCCTGGTGGCAGGCTCTACTCTGCGGCCAGCCCTGACGTCCGCCATGGCGGCGCGATATCTGTCTGAGCGTATGGCGGAGCTCCAGAATATTCTGGACTGCGGCCGCCTGCTGGATACGCCGCAGAGGGCTGTATTTGCTCCGTTGTTTTACTGCCTATGTGATCCAAGGTAGCAGTGTTGCTGTATCTTCAGACGGGTACTCTGGTTGCGTTTTTGGTCCGGTGACCATGCTTCCACAGACCTTCCCTTTCAGGGTGGACGTCTATTCGGTCCACGGCTGGGTGAGATCATTAAGGATTTCACAGGAGGTAAGTGCCCTTCTTCCTAGAGCCTGGAGGCGTGAGTTTCGCCGTAGACATGGTAAGGTCGCTGCAGGGGCCGGGTACCGGCAGTGGCAGCGCGAAACCAAAAAAAGCGGAGGACAAGTCCTCTTCAGCCTGATGGGTTGCCCCCACCCGAAATTCGGGTGGGGGAGCAACTTCTGTGATTCGCAGGCCAGTGGCTGGCCCACATTCCCGATCGTTGGGTCCGGGAAGTGGTGTCCACCAGGTACAGGATAGAGTTAAACACTCTACCCCCAGACAGGTTCTTCCCATCAAACTTAGGGCTCCCACAGGACCGCTGTCCAAGCACTTTCGGTCCAGGGGGTGATCGTGCCAGTGCCTCCAGAAGAGAGGTTTCGAGGTTTCTACTCAAATCTATTTGTGGTTCCCGAAAAGGGGGGGGGGGGGTTTGGCCAGTACTGGACCTAAAGGCCCTGAACCGGTATGTCAGGGCGCTGAAATTCCGGTTGGAATCTATCCGCTCGGTCGTGGCCGCCCTTCATCAGGGGTCATTTTGGGCGTCCCTGGACATCAGGGATACGGACCTCCATGTACCCATTCGTCCACGGCATCAGCGCTTCCTGCACTTTGCAGTGGGAGACCTGCATTTTCAATTTGTGGCACTCCCCTTTGGCCTGGCCTCAGCACCTCGAGTTTTCACAAAACTGCTAGCCCCGGTGTTGGCGTTGCTCCGACAGAGAGGCATTGCGGTGGTAGCCCACCTAGACGACCTGCTCCTGTGAGCAGAGTCCGCTTCGGTTCTGGAGGAGAATGTAAGACTCACAATGACATCGCTGCAGGACTTCGGTTGGTTACTCAACCTGCAGAAGTCGTCGGTCTCTCCATCCCGTCGCCTGGAGTATCTGGGTCTAATTCTGGACACAGAACAGGCGAAGGTGTTCCTCCCTCCAGCCAAGTTGCTGTCTCTGCAGTCAGCAGGTTCTGTATGCGGGTGCTAGGGCTCATGGTCTCGTCGTTCGAGGCATTTCGCCCAGAGTCACGCTCGTCTCCCTCAGCGAGCAATTCTGGCTCGGTGGGACAGGTCCCCTCAGTCCTTGGACTTTCGGATCCGTCTGAGCTCCCAGACCAGGGCGTCTCTTGCTTGGTGGCTTCGGGACTCCACCCAGACTCAGGGGAAGTCGTTCCTGCCCCTTCAGTGGGTGATCATCACCACGGATGCCAGTCTTTCAGGCTGGGGAGGGATCCTGGGGCAGCTATCTGCCCAGGGCCATTGGTCGGCGCAGGAGGCTCGCCTCCCCATCATTGTCCTGGAGCTGAGAGCACTCAGATTGTGCCTTTCTTTCACTGGGTGAGATTGCAGGGTCGTCCGATTCTAAATCAATCGGACAATGCCACAGCAGTGGCATATGTGAACCATCAGGGCGGCACAAGGAGTCTAGCAGCTGCGGTGGAGGCAGCTCTGATACTACGTTGGGCGGAACGTCACGTTCCGGCAGTCTTTGCCATTTACATTCCTGGTGTGGAGAACTGGCAGGCGGACTTTCTCAGTCGCCAGACGCTGAACCAGGGAGAGTGGTCGCTCCACCCGGAGGTGTTCAATCAGATTTGCCGCAGATGGGGGACTCCAGACGTGGATCTCATGACGTCTCGATTCAATCACATGGTGGAGACCTTTGTGTCCAGAACGAAGGATCAGTTGGCAGTGGCCACGGATGCTCTGGTGGCCCCCTGGGGCCATTACCGCCTTCTGTACGCTTTCCCTCCGATAAAACTGCCTCCGCGATTGATACGCAGGATAGTGGTGGAGGGGATACCAATAATCCTGGTGTCTCCAGATTGGCCTCAGCGCACTTGGTACACTGACGTGGTGCACATGGTGGCAGATGCCCCTTGGCGGCTCCTGCTGCGAGACGACCTTCTGTCTCAGGGGCCCATCTTGCACCCTGCTTTACCCTCGCTGGTTTTGACAGCTTGGCTATTGAGTCCCAGGTGCTAAGAGACAGGGGAGTCGCTAACTCAGTGATCCCTACATTGTGGTAGGCTTGCATGTGTACTTTCCGCAAGACTTACCACCACACCTGGAAGGCTTATATAGCTTGGTGCGAAGCGGAGGGTCATAACCCTCCCTCTTATGTCATGTCCAGGGTCCTGACTTTTTTGCAGCAATGCCTGAACAAAAACCTGGTTTTGAGCACACTCAAGGGCCAGATATCGGCTCTGGCGATTCTTATTCAGACACTTTGGCTTCGCACTCGTTGATTCGTACCTTTGTACAAGGTGTGCGACATGTGGCGCCTCGGGTGAAGGCTCCGAGGGCTCTGTGGGATCTGAATTTGGTGCTTTCCGTACTCCAGAAACCGCCATATGGGAATATCAGGGAGATTTCCTTACAATTGCTGTCGCAGAAGGTGGCCTTTTTAGTTGCCATCACTTCCGCCAGACGGTGTCTGCATTAGCAGCACTATCGTGCAAGTCTCCCTACCTGGTCCTACATAGGGACAAGGCGGTCTTGCGACCCTCTCCTTCATTCCTTCTGAAGGTGGTTTCTTCCGTTCACATTAATGAAGATATTGTCCTTCCTTCATTATGCCCTCATCCATCACACTCAAAAGAGATTGAGTTGCATACTTTGGACGTAGTGAGGGCCTTACGAGTGTACTTGGCTGCCACAGCTTCTTTTCAAAAAGCTGATGCCTTGTTTGGCTGTCAGAGGGTCCGCGCACAGGGTTGGCGGCCTCCTTGGCTACGATTTCTCATTGGATCAGACAGTCCGTGACCCATGCCTATTCTGTTCGGGGCAAGGTTCCCCCTTTTCCGGTCACGGCTCATTCTACCCGGGCTGTTAGCACTTCCTGGGTTCTCAGGCACCAGGTCTCGTTGTCGCAGGTGTGCAAGGCGGCCACTTGGGCCTCGGTTCACACTTTCACTAAGTTTTATAGGTTGCTGTGCTTGCATCTTCGGATGCTGCTTTTGGCCGCAAAATTTTGCAGGCGGCAGTGTAGGCACGTCTGGCGCCTCCTTAGAGGTTCAGTTGGGTACTGTTAGCGTTTACCCACCCCTCTTTTTGACACAGCTTGGGGACATCCCCACACGTAATGGAGAGCTGCGTCTGTCAGTGAACGATAGGAGAAAAAGGGATTTTATTAAAACTTACCGTAAAATCCTTTTCTCCGAGTTCACTGACAGACGCAGCACCCACCCCTCTGTGCTCTGTTCTTGTACGGCTTGTGTACGAACTGAAGAGCTAATGCTATGAGGGGGTTTATGTGGTAAGAGAGGACGGCCCCCATGGGAGGGGCCAGTTGTTTCTTTTCCCTGCCTAGTTAACTCCTAGTGAGACCACCATAAACCCCACACGTAATGGAGAGCTGCGTCTGTCAGTGAACTCGGAGAAAAGGATTTTACGGTAAGTTTTAATAAAATCCCTTTTTTATTTTAATTTGAAAGAAAAGAATTGCCATTTGCAACCACTTTAAAGTACTTCTTTCATTTCCTAGCGTTAAATGTAGCTGTGACGTAAATACATAACAAGCATTCACTTGTAATATTGTTTGGTAAATCGACTAAAAAAAAATTGTATTTGGGATCATGTCGACAGGTGGTGTTTGCCACATTTAGAAGGCATGTGAAATGCAGGTCAGCAAAATCCCATTGACTTTAATTGAGTAATACACGTGGTAGTTCAGGAGCTGTGTTTGACCTGCTTTGTATTGCGTTTTGAACTGCAGACAAAGCAGGTCAAATTAAGTCTTTTCTTGTTAATTGCTGCATTTTCTATTCAAACGCAGCCACATGATTTTGCAAAAAAAAAAAAACACAGTGTTTAACTAGAACGCCTATGGTTATGAAATCTTATTTGTTAAGCAGAATAAATCTTGGAGGAAATGTATGTATTACATAAACTGCAAACAATTTTGTTGTAATTAACATATATTGTACATCAGTCCCTGCCCTCAAGGGGCTTACAGTCTAAAGTCTCTACCCAACTTGCATACATACCGAGGCGGGGTGCAGAGGAGTGGTATATACACCGCTTACCTCACCGCCACAAAAATGCTGCTTGCAGGACTTTTTGTAACGCACCGCCCCAGTGTGAAAGCACTCAAGGCTTTCACATTGGGGGGGGGGGATTTTTGAGGAGCTTTACAGACACTATTTTTAGCTAAATAGCATCTGTAAAGCGCCTCAGTGTGAAAGGAGCCTTACTGACAGTGCTCTAGAGCAGTGTTTTTTCAACCTCTTTTCAGTCAACCCTTTAGAACTGTGCACCATCCTGGGGCACACCAGTCTGAGGGCTCGTTCACACCATGAGGTGCGTCCAAGCATGCGCTTTTTTGCGTGTTTGCGCACATCGCATTCTTTAATGGGCAAACGTACACGCATTTGCTAGATTAAGAAATAATAGCACCCACATACGAAGGCAAAAGCCAGCACATTTTTGTGTGGTACAGGAAAATATGTGATTTCGCACATGTTACCTCATTGCACTTGTTGTGAACAAGCCTTAAAATATAGTTTGGCAAAGCTCAGTGATCTCAGGTAACTCCTCCAAATTGCCCGTTCTAGCACAAATTCCCCACCAAATCCCCCCTCCTAGCACAACCCACCCCCAATTCCTCCTCCTAGCACAAACCCCCTCAAATCCCACTCCAACCCCCTCTCCAATCCCCTCTCCCAGCTCAATCCTCTCAAATCCCCTCCCCCAATATACCCCCTCCTAAAACAAATGTGGGCTGTGCTTAACTCCCATGCAGTGTGTGGGCTGTGTGTGTTAACTCCTATGCAGTGCGACTCTAAGAGCCGGTTCACACTGGAGCAGCGCGACTTGCAGGGCGAAGCAAGTCACCCCGCTCGAGGCGACCTCAGCGCGGCTTGCAAGGAGAATTCTATCCATAGAAGTCAATGCAAGTCGCGCTGAGGTCGCCCCAAAAATAGTGCAGGAACCTTTTTCTAAGTCGGAGCGACCTGAGTCGCTCCTATTAGAACGGTTCCATTGCACTGCATGGAGACGACTTGTCAGGCGACTCAAGTCGCCTCAGTGTGAACCGGCTCTTAGAGGAGAGAGAGAGCACAGCCTGCACGGCTCTCTCCTCCTCCCTGCAGCTATGTGTACTATTTCTGGCAAAACAGAAAACTGTAGTGCCGTCGGACATGTCCTTAACAACCAATGATGTCATTGGTTGGTAGGACACAGTTGGGCAGCCCACACAACTTTCTGCTTTGCTGGCAATAGTATACATAGCTTCAGGGAGGAGGAGAGAGCCATGCAGGCTGTGCTCTCTCTCTCTCCTTGCAGAGTTGCACTGTATGGGAATTAACATAGAGTAGCGCTCAGACCTGGATGCTTCCGCAGCACCCCTGAGGACTCTTTGCTGCACCCCATGGTGCGTGGCACCCCGGTGGAAAAACCCCGCTCTAGAGATTATAACCTGAACAGTTGTTGAAATGTTTGCTGCATCGTTTATAAATTCTTTCCAACAACAGGCAGCTTTGGCTTATTTAAAGGCAACAAGCCTATTGATAAAATATTCCTTTATATGACTGATGCAGTCAGACCTGTTTTGTACAAGAATCCCTTAAAGCGGTAGTAAAGCCATCCATTTAATAGTTTAAAAACCAGTTCCATTTCCGGCACGTGCCGGTAATGTAACACTCCCATTGGTTGTGCTCTAAAACAAAATGTTAAACCATCCAATGACTGGTGTCTTAGCTGATCACATGTGCAGCATCATGGCAGTTGCAGGTCAAACAGAGGCCAAGATGGCAGCTTCCTTGGCTGAAAATGATAGGAGAGTTTACTACCACTTTAAGCTGGTCATACACAGAGTCATTTTCTCTCATTTTCCAACTACTGGGAATTGTAAATACAAATGCAAGAAAGAACTTGGCCACCAGAATTTGGTTGATTATAAAGTCGAAACTTGGCAATATATTGAAAGCTTCTATACATTTGAGTAGGAAGATTAAATTCAATTGGAAATTAAATTGTAAAAAAGAATGGCAAATTTTATTGACAGAGTTCAGATTGTTTCACAATTTTCGACCAGGGGAGTTATAATCTCCTTGTGGTCAATCAAAACCACCGTGTAGAGCTGCAGGATTCTGGCCAAAATGAGAATCACAATTTTTTTGCTTAGAATAAAGATCACGATTCTCTCACGATTCTCGCGGCGTAACATCATACATACACAAAAACTGGGCTAACAGCACTGTTTAGTTTTTTTTTTTTTAACGTGTAATTTTTCCAAAAAAATTGCGTTTGAAAGACCGCTGCGCAAATACCGTGTGACGTAAAATATTGCAACTACTGCCATCTTATTCTCTAGGGTCTCTGCTAAAAAAAATATATATATAATATTTGGGGGTTCATTTGCTAGCAGGAAATACTGGATTTTTATTTGTAAGCAGCAAATGTCAGCTAAGATTTAGTCTTTAAATGGTTAAACAAAACTCTTCTATACACGGGAGTTCAACCCTTTGATCATTTTAAACATAATATCACTTTACTTCTTTTATCAACTTGACTTGGCTTGCTGCCCAGACCTGGCAATCTGCCCAAACTCAAGTCGTTCTGACTTTAGAGAAAGATTCCTGGGGAGAATTTAGGTGATTTGCATTGACTTCTGTTACAGTCAAGTCGCGCTGAGTCGCCCCACAAGTTGGACTCCATTAACTGCACTGAAAATCGCGTTAATGCCTGATGGAGATCGCGCGGGGGGGTAAATCGAGATCGTGATTTTAATACGATTAATCGTGTAGCTCTACCACCATGTCTTTGGCAGCATTGTGGTTTCCACACAAAATAAATCAACAGACAGATCACTAGATCAAATTGGTATGTGTATGTGTGTATGGCCAGCCGTTGTGTTGAATATACCATCTGGGGATCCTCTGCCCAAGTCATACCCTCCTTGGGATGTCATCCAGAACTTTCCAACCCAGCTCATCAATTCTACATTTTCTTTTTCCTGGGTATTTGTTTCAGTTTTCTGTACACACATTTTTATCAGTTTGTTCCTGTCTGGAACTAGGTGTACTGCATGTGGTTGCTTTTTTTCTGAAAGTCTTCTAGACCAGTGGTTCTCAACCTCCGTCCTCAAGTACCCCCAACAGGCCATGTTTGCAAGTTTTCCTTTATCTTGCACAGGTGCTTTAAATCAGAGTCAATGGCTTGATATTTTGGACAGCTATTTTATCTAAGCCCGCGTTCACACGGGGCGATCTGACTTTGGTAGGTGATTTTTAACGTGACTTCGGGTGACTTACAACGCGACTCCATGCCAGGCGCCTGTGGCCAATCAGAGAAGGGAGGGAGGGGGTTGCCTTCAAAAATTATTTTCTTTTAAACTGTAAAGTCGCTTCAATATAGATGGGGGATCCGTCTTGGAGGCAACTTCCATTGAATTCTATGGGCACAAGTCAGATAGAAGTCGCCTTGAAGTCATACAGGAACCTTTTTTGAAGTCGGAGCGACTTCAGTAGCATACATTAAGACGGCTCCCATTCATTTCAATGGGATTTAAGATGTCAAGCGACTGGAGGTGACTTGAGACTGTGTGAACAGGCTCTAAGAGAAATTCATGGCCTTCTGGGGGTACTTGAGGACTGAGGTTGAGAACCACTATTCTAGGCAATAATATAGTGACATGCAAGCAAAGGAGAATAATGGGGATACTAAATACATATATTGCCTTGTATGCAGAGATCAATAACACAGGGACAAGCCAGTAGTATGTGAGTTGGAGGGCAGTGCTCTTTTCATAGGGTACACACTGCCTCGATCATGAATTTGGATACCCCACAGTTCATATTAGGCAGTATTTAAAAAAATATAAAAAGCCAGTGAAAAATATCTGCTTCTGCCAAGGATCCAATACACATTCCATTAACTCTGACATTATGCTGACTCTCATTGTCAGATGAAATCATGAGTTAAAAGTAGTGTATTCTACCTGACACAACCCACTGAAGTACAGGAAGCACCAAAAACCTTCGCAATCAAGGCACATCCTGCATTTAGGTTTGTACACACAGCATGATACAAGTAAAGATCGATGATACAATACGTCTGTTAGGTAAATCAGTAGCTGCTGGACATAGCTAAAATGCACCTCGGGTGATCACCGCGTGAAGTAGAGAAAAGCCAAATACAGAGAAGACCAAGTTCTTTTATGATTTTGTGCGGTGGAAGGTGGTCGGCGGAGCATCTGGCTGAGCTGTATAACATGGACAGAGTATATTCTAGACATTATTACACAGCATTTGGCATGTACAAGGTTAAACATTAGATAGTTCAAGTCAAGGCCACTAGCTTCAGTATGACTTCACTTTGGCTGGGGTTTCCCTGTAATCCATTTAGCAAATTAAAGAGATTACTTTTATTGGTGCCATTATCTCCTATTCTCTTGCGGTTGAACCACTTAACCTGTGCTTAATTGAAAGAGATACAGAGGGTACAGTAACAAATACAATCAAATGAAAGGAGCAATAGGATCTGTAGAGCAAACAAATGATCAGCACTAGGCTAACAATAGCAGATTAGAGGTGAGATCAATTAATTAGAAGCTATTGTTGGTGTTGGGTGACTGCCAAGCTTTCTAATAGCCTAAGCCATCATGTCGCTGTGTTTTGGAGGATTTTAATGACTGGGAGTTAATGTGTATATTAAAGTAATTACTTTCTTTAATAATTACTATGTGCAACTGCAAGATGCAAGCCTAGGTCTGGGTGTTTTGCATATGATCATGTGGGATTAAAATGTGAGTATCTGAAAGCATCCATAGATATCTATTACTTATTTAATGAGGAGTAATGATCATGTTAGTGATATAAAATTACAAGCTGGTTGCGGATACCATGTGCCAGCAAAGCTTTGTTCTTCAAGTTTCCAGGGTTTCATTTGGAGGATGACAGTGGTGTCACATCTTTCCCTTTGAGAACCTAGAACTTTGTTGTAAGAAAGTTGTAATCGCAGCGTTCTTTGTGGTTTTGTTATACAGTGGTCCTTTCCAGAAAAGTAGAAGTGGAGCTCAATCATTGCACCATTGATCACTGAATTGAAGGCCTGGATTTTTATACCTTCATCGTTTAGGTAGGGTTGCATTTATATCTGTGTTGTGCCGATACTAAGCATTTGCATGAGCACTTCCACCTCGTGCAAATGATCTGATACCTGAAACCGATACCTTTGCGGAGCGATTTGAGCTCATACAAAATAAATGGGCTCATATTGCATTCTAAAGAATCGCATGTGATTTGAACAGGAATGCCGTGTGATTCCTGTCCCAATCGCATGCGTTTCTCCCTCTGCTCCTGTGTGAACCCAGGCTTGGGATAGTGACTTCAGCCTGGGTTCACACAGGAGCGGTGTGGGAAAGCACACACAAATCGGACAGGAATCACACCGCATTTCTGTTCAAATCACATGCATACAGAATGAATGGTCTCAAATAACATTGCAAAGAATCGCATGCGATTTAAGCCCAGTCATTTTGTAGGGCGGCAGGAAGAGCTGCATGATTCTGGCCAAATGAGAATCACAATTTTTTTGCTTCCAATAAAGATCACGATTCTCACGGCGTAACATCTTACATATACAAAAGAATTGGGCTAACAGCACTTTTTTTTTTTTGAAAGTGTAATTTTTCCCAAAAAAATGCATTTGAAAGACCGCTGCACAAATACCGTGTGACATAAAATATTGCAACAGCTGCCATTTTATTCTCTAGGGTCTCTGCTAAAAAAAAATATATAATGTTTGGGGGTTCTAAGTAATTTTCTAGCAGAAAATACTGGATTTTTACTTGTAAGCAACAAATGTCAGGAAAGATTTAGTCTTCAAATAGTTAAACTAAACTCTTCTATACACTGTGGAGTTCATTCCTTTGAAGTAATTACATTGTATCCCTTCTAGCTTCTTTTATCAGCAGTGACCTCAGAACTTGGCTCTCTGCCCAGACTTGGCAGTCTGCCCAGAGACTCAAGTCGCTCCGACTTAGAAAAAGATTCCTGGGGAGACTTCAGGCGACTTGCATTGACTTCTATTACAGTCAAGTCGCGCTGAGTCGCCCCACAAGACGGACTCCATTAACTGCACTGAAAATCACGGTAATGCCTGATGGAGATTGAGGGGGGGGGGGGTGAATTGAGATTTTATTATGATTAATTGTGCAGCTCTAGCGGCAGGCTTCACTAATTGTTTGTAAAAAACCTGACAGGCTGGTTTTACAACCAGGGTGCCCATACATAGATTAAAATTTGGCTTGTCCCTGTTGAACTGGCAGAATTTCAATCCATGTATGGCTGGCTTTAGGAGACTATTTATAAACAGTGAATATGACATTCACCAAACATTCACAGGTGGTTAATTATTTTATTCACTGTAATTTAAAAACATGCATTTGGAAGATTCACCTGCAGTGAACATTTGCTTAGTGTCAAATTCACTGGTTTAAGAATATGCTCAAAAGGCAGACCTCAGATCACCTTAAACACTTGCTGGCTGCGTATTTATATACGTTGCGTTTTGCAAATGATATATTATTATTATTTGAAGATATCAGCCATAACCCCAGTATCTTTTTTTTCAGCCGGCAGCTGTCCTTCTCGTGAAAGCAATCTGAGTGGCTCATTAACCACTGGATCGCTTTCTGAAGTGGGACGCCCAGGGCTTAATTAATATAGGGGCTATTGGAGCTGCAGCTCCAGGCCCCTTCCTTAACCACTCCAGGTCCGCGCTATTGCCGAAGTACGGCTCCAGCGCGGACCTGAAATGGCCGGAGGACGTCCATGGACGTCCTCCACTGCGCAGGCTCCAGGCGCGCCCCCTGGCGGCAGCGGCGGCGCGCGCCCGTGGGTCGGGCGGACTCGATGTCCGCCCGAGACCCGCCGATCTCTTTTAGGAGCCTCAGTTGTAAACACGGCGGTTCCCCGTTCTGAAGGTATTGCACTTAGAGGCGCTGCTCTCTTGTTTATGTCTTGGTTCCCCGTTCTGTGACAGGGGACATAGCAGATCTACTGATCCCTGTCACTGGGATCAGTTAGATCTGTTATGTCCCGGCCAGCCCTGCCCCCCCCCCCCACAGTTAGAACACACCCAGGGAACACTGTTAACCCCTTCACTGCCCCCTGCAGGTTAACCCCTTCACTGCCAATGACATTTATACAGTAATCAGTGGACATTTAAATTTCTGATCGCTGAATAAATGTCATTGGTCCCAAAAATGTGTAAAAAATGTCCGACATGTCCGCCCCAATATCGCAGTCCCGATAAAAATCGCAGATCGCCGATATTACTAGTAAAAAAAATAAAATAATAAAAACGCCATAAATCAATTCCCAGTTTGTAGACGCGATAACTTTTGCGCAAACCAATCAATATACGCCGATTGCGATTTTTTTTTTTAACAAAAATATGTAGAAGAATATATATCGGCCAAAACCGATGAATAATTTTTTAAATGGATTTGTACTTTAGCAAAAAGTAAAAAATATTGTTCTTTTTTGCAAAATTGTCGCTCATTTTTTGTTTATAGCGCCGATCAGAAATGACGCAGAGGGGATCAAATACCACCAAAAGAAAGCTCTATTTGTGGGAAAAAAAGGACGCAAATTTTATTTGGGTACAATGTCGCACGACCGCGCAATTGTCATTCAAAATGCGACAGCGCTGAAAGCCAAAAATTGGTCTGGGCAGGAGGGGGGTTTAAGTGCCCGGTAAGGAAGCGGTTAAGATAGGCCCGGCCCAGTGGTGTGAGTGAGTGACTAATACTGCTCGGCCCTGCTCTATGTGCATTGTACACATGATTGATATGTAAATTGCGGCGGCATTGATATGCAAATTTTTCTCTCACCCCTCTCTCTTTCACCCTCCTCTCTCTCTCATCCCCCACCCCCTCTCTCTCACCCCCATCCTCCTCTATTTATCATCCCCCCTCTCTATTTAATTTAATTTGTTTCAATATTTTGTTTGTTTTAACAAAATTTGTTTGCATTTTCATTATATTTATTTCTATAAAAAGGGCCAACAAAATCCACAGCACCAGGCCCGTGATGCCCCCTCCCACCCGCCGCATGTCGGTGTCTCTTGGGCTTACCATTTCCGCCGGCTCGCCAGAGAAATGATCCAACGGTTCTGACAGCTGGTCACCGAGGCAGTGAGACTAGATTGATTGGGATTGAGTATATGGCCTTGGAAGACCGGAACAACGTCACTTCCAGTCCAGGGTAGAAGTAAACAATTTTTTTTTTAAAGCAAAAGGTTAAAAAATGTTTTTTGATCTTTTGCTTTTAAAAGTAAAGGGGAGATTTGGGGTCTTTTTGACCCCAGATCTCTTCATAAAGAGGACCTGTCATCCTTCTTTCTATTACAAGGGATGTTTACATTCCTTGTAATTGTAATAAAAGTGATACAAAAAAATTAAAGGGACAGTGTTAAAATAAATAAATACGCGTCCACATCCCTCTGTGCTCACATGTAGAAGCGCATGCATATGTAAACTGTGTGCGCACCACACATATGAGGTATGACCGTGAATGTTAGAGTGAGAGCAATAATTCTAGCACTTAACCTCCTCTGTAACTCCAAAATCAGGCGTTTAAAGCGTCGCCTATGGAGATTTTGATGTACCGTAGATTGTTGCTATTCCACGAACATGCTCAATTTTAAAGTGTGACATGTTATGTATCTATTTACTCGGTGTAACATCATCTTTCATATTATAAAAAAACGGGGTATATATTGTGTTTTCTTTAAATTTATTAAAATGCATTTTTTCCAAAAAAAATTGCGTTGAAAAAACCACTGTGCAAATACTGTGTGCCATAAAAAATTGCACCAATCTCCATTTTATACCCTATATACATATAATGTTTAGGGGTTATAAGTCATTTTCTAGCAAAAAAAATACTGATTTAAACTTGGAAACAAAATGGGCCAGAAAAGGTTTGGTCTTCAAGTGGTTAAGCTAACCTTTATTTTTCAGTAAATGTTTTGCTGACTGCCATAAAAGACAAAGATATTTTATTTTTACTTGTTTAGGAAAAACATACAGTGGAACCTTGGATTACGAGCATAATCCATTCCAGGAGAATGCTTATAATCCAAATCGCTCGTATATCAAAGCATGTTTCCCCATAGGAAACAATGGAAACTCAGATAATTTGTTCAACAGTGACTGCTTGTCAATAGTGTCTGTGGCCAGAGGTCCGGGGGCGCTGGTGTATGCAATACCGCATGTGGCCAGAGGTGTGCTGGCACTGGCGAGGCTCTGAGATGCTTGGAAGCCTTCGGAAATGCTCGGGAACTGTTTACACTTTCGGTATTTCCGAGTATATCCAATCTACGAGGCTCGCCAGCACCCCCGCACCTCTGGTCAAATGCGGTATTGCATGCACAGAGGCGTAATCCTGCTCGTTTTGCTAGTGAGGATTTTATGTTTACCAAAAAAAAAGCACATTGTGTTAAGTAACCAGATATGCTGGCAAGATATTGCATAAGGCATGGTGAGAGGAATGTAGGTCTAAAAGGCAAGGCTTGGGTCAGAATGTGGTAAGTATAGGGATATAAGGATAAAAGAGGGCATATAAGGATTTCCAGTATGCTAGCAGTAACTACCCAGACTCAATACCTATTTGCTGGAGGTGTTAGAAATGTAGCTCAGTCTCAGTAATCCACTAATATGCATGAGGTAATGTGAGGAGTAGTCAAAACCAAAGTAAAATATGGATATTTTAAGCTCAAATCTATGTTTGCAGCATAATGTGTGTGGACACATACAGAGGTTCAACATAGGAGCTCACTAATAAAATCAATAAATAAACTCTTGAGTCTTGGCGATACAAAAGAGGCATGGAAATTTTGTTGGAGAATTGTAAATAAAGATGCCAGTGACTGTCAATTAATTGATTGTGTGAGTAACCAGTGTGTATAGGTGGTACAGTACTGTGCAAAAGTTTTAGGCAGGTGTGAAAAAATGCTGTATATTAACCACTTGCCGACCATCCGCTGTGGCTTGATGCCGGCAAAGTGGTTTGCTATCATGAAACGGCGTCACCTGATGGCGGCCGCGATAATGAGTATTGTGAGCGTGCGCTCTCACTGTGAACCAGGGGCGCCAGGGAGCGGGTAGGTGGACTCNCCCCCCCCCCCCCCCCCCCGGAGTGACAAAACGGAGGTCCGTGTATGTATACACGGATCTCCGTTCTGACAGAGGGGGAAGGGATATGATCACAGGCTACCTGTATATGGAAGCCGTGATCACTCCCCTCCCCCTGCCAGCCCAGCCCCTATACAGTTAGAACGCACTGAGGGTACACAGTTAACCCTTAAAGCGCCCCCTCCAGGTTAACCCCTTCACTGCCAATGGCATTTACACAGTAATCAGTGCATTTTTATAGCACTGATTGCTGTATAAATGCCAATGGTCCCCAAAAAGTGTCAAAATGTCCACCGCAATATCACAGTACCGCTAAAAATCGCAGATCGCCACCATTACTAGTAAAATATAAAAAAATTAAAAACCCCATAAATTAATTCTCATCATTCATAAACGTGGCAACTTTTGCGCCAACCAATCAATAAACGCCATTCGCAATTTTTTTTTAATCAAAAATATGAGGAAGAATATAAATCGTCCAAAACTGATTAAAATAATTGTTTTTTTTATATTTTGGATTTGTATTTTAGCAAAAAGTAAGAAAAATTGTTTGTTTTTGCAAAATTGTCGCTCTTCTTTTGTTTATAGTGGTGATCAGGAATGACGCAGAGGTGATCAAATACCACCAAAAGAAAGCTCTATTTGTGGGGAAAAAGGGCGCAAATTTTGTTTGGGTACAACGTTGCACGACCGCGCAATTGTCAGTTAAAGCGACACAGTGCCAAATCGCAAAAAGTGCTCTGGTCCTAAAGGGGGAAATCTTTCCGGGGCTGAAGTGGTTAAGAATGCATTTGGAAATAGAAGTTCTAATCGTTTATTTTCATCAATTAACAAAATGAAAAGTAAATGAATAGAATAGAAATCCAAATCAAATACATATTTGCTGTGACCTCCCTTTGCCTTCTAAACAGCATTAATTCTAGGTACAGTCTAGGAATGCAGCAGGTAGGTTGTTCCAAACATCTTGGAGAACTGATCACAGATCTCCTGTGGATGTTGGCTGCCTCAGATCCTTCCGTCTCTTCATGTAATCCCAGACAGACTCGATGATGTTGAGATCAGGGCTCTGAAGATAGTTCTTAATGACATTGGCTGTATGCTTGGGGTCGTTGTTCTGCTGCAGAATACATTTGGGGCCAATCACATGCCTCCCTGATGGTATGGCCTGATGGATAAGTATTTGTATCTGTATCTGTATTTCTCAGCATTGAGATACAGTGGGTTTAGAAAAGAATCACCCCCTTTAAAATAATCACATTTAGATGTTACAGCTTGAAATGAAGACAGACACCGTTTTTGTTTTATCCAGCTGTTTTTGCTCAGTGCAATTTATAACATCCAAGTGAAAGATATAACAGTAACATGTCAGAAAAAAACCTAAATAAATAAAAACAGAATCACTGAGTTGGAAAAAGGATCACCCCCTCCAAAAATGACTTGTAAAATAAATCAGGTATGGCCAATCACCTTCTTAACGGTACACAAAGCCATTTGACTTTCAACTGTGATCAACTGTGATCATTTTGATTAGCTCAGCATGAAAAGAGCTTTCCTGGAGCATTTCAGTCCCAACTATGGGTGGCAAGGCACTGTCAAGGGATCTCCAGGATAAAGTTGTGGACAGGCACAAGTCAGGAGATGGATACAAAAAAAAATTCAAAGGCGTTATCAATGCCTAGAAGCACAGTTAAGTGTATTATTAAGTGGAAGGTATTTGTACAACGATCCGAACAACGATCCGAACACCACTTCAAACTGGATGAAAGAGCCAGGAGGCAACTGGTCAGAGAGGCTACCAAGAAGCCTACTGCAACTCTGAAGCAATTGCAGGAATTTATGACAAAGAGTGATCACTGTGTGCATGTGACAACAATATCGCAAATTCCCCTAAAATGTGGCTTGTATGGGAGGGTTGCAAGGAAAAAGCCACATGCAGTCACGACCGAGCTTTTCCAAAACGCATCTTGAAGATTCTGGGGCCACACGGAAAAAGGAGTTATGGTCAGATGAGTCTAATATTGAATAATTTGTCCTCAACACCAAATGATATGTCTGGCAGAAATCCAATACAGCTCACCATCCAAATAACACCATTGCTACAGTAAAGTATGGAGCTGGTAATATCCTGCTATGGGGAGGTTTCTCTGCAGCAGGGACTGGAGCACTTGTCAGGATAGAAGGAAAAATGGATGGGACAAAATACTGTCAAATTCTTGAGGAAAACCTGCTGCCCTCTGCCTTCTCTGTTAATGGAAAGAAGGTTTACCTTCCAACATGACAATGACCCAAAGCACACAGTAAAAATGACCACAGAGTGGTTGAAGGAGAAAAAGGTGAATGTCCTTGCATGGCCTAATCAGAGCCCAGACATAAACCCCATTAAAAATCTGTGGAATGACTGCAGTCCACAAACGGTCACCATCAAATTTAACTGAACTTGAACAGTTCTAAAAAGAAAACCGGGCGAATATTGCAAAGTCTAGATGTGCAAAGTTTCTAGAGACATACCCCAAGAGACTAAAGGCTGTAATTAAAGCAAAAGGTAGTCCAACAAAATACTGACATAAGGGGGTGATCCTTTTCCCAACTCAGTGATTCTTTAGATTTTTTTCTTACATGTTGGTTGTTATATCTTTCACTTGGATGTTATAAGTTGCACTGAGTAAATACAGCTGGATAAAACAAAATGTGTCAAAATGTGATTCTTTTAGAGGGGGTGAATATTTTCAATATCCACTGGATCTGAAGAAAGCAAAATTAGAGCCAAAATATCTATTGAGCACCTTAAGAATTGATTTAAAATTCCTACTGCTCCATTGAACCAGATACTGATGTTTTAGTTTATTAAAAACAATGTCAAATATCACACTGGTTTATGTTACCCACTTTTACTTTTAGGCTTCATACACACAGGACGTTAAAAAAAGTCCTAAAGACATCAGTAGCTTATCAGTGATTTTTTCAGCTTTTACCAGCGTTATATTACCTGCGTTTTTGCACGTTTTTAAAGGGCCGTTTTTTTTTTTTTTTTTTCCAATTGATCTAAAATGTCCAAAAACTTTGGGGATCGACGTTTAGCTGCGTTTTTGAGCATTTTTGGGCGTTTGAACGTTTTTACAGCAGAAAAACGTCTCTCAGAAGCCTCTGGTCTTGGGTTGTTTTACAGCTCAAAAACATCACTGCTAAAAACAGTTGATAAAAGCTTATGTGTGCATGAACACATAGGATAACATGATGGAGGGTTTATTGACTGTAGAAAAAAATGTCTGCAGCTAAAAACAGCGGCTGGAAAACAGTCAAAAATGTCCTGTGTGCATGAGGCCTTATGGTAAAAAATATTACAAAAACAATGATGGTTTATTACTCAGATAAGTACATTATCTTTATTAGTGGTTGTTAACTTGTGATCTGCCTGACTTTTTCTGCTCATGAGCTTTTCTTAGGCCTCATGCACACAGGACGTTTTTTGACTGTTTCTCAGCAGCTGTTTTCAGCTGCAGACGTTTTTTTTCTACAGTCAATAAACCCTCATGTTATCCTATGTGTCCATGCACACATAGGCTGTTATCAACTGGTTTTAGCAGGGATGTTTTTGAGCTGTAAAAAAAACCCCAAGAGCTGAGGGTTTTTTTTGGACTGTTTTCAGCTGTAAAAACGTTCAAACACTTAAAAACATCCAAAAATGGTCAAAAACGCTTAAAAACGCCAATCCCCTAAGTTTTGGATGTTTTAGACCAATTGGGAAAAAAATAAAAATAAAAAAAACGCTGGCCCTTTAAAAACGGGAAAAAGAGCGAAAAAACGGCAGTAATATAAAGCTGGTAAAAGCTGAAAACATCCCTGATAAGCTACTGATGTTTTAAGTCCTGTGTGTATGAAGCCTTATTGTCAATGTATTTTATGTGTGCCCCAAGACAATTCCTCTTCTTCCAATGTGGCCCACTATGATCAAAAGGTTGGACACCCCTGTTCTACATATTGTAGACACCAACGGCTTCATATTGCATAGTGAGTACTGCTCACCAAAATTGGTGTAGTCAGCAGGGAAACTCATAGCTCTCCAATGTCCCTCACTTGGAACCAAATCCTCTGTCCTTCGTCCCCTTTTTTCCTTCTGTTGTAATAAGTTATGTAAAAAAATGTGCAGTTTAACTACTGAAAGTGTTAAGCTACTCAAAACCATTCATCCAACCTCCATATAGTAAAGGGAAAGTAGTGGGTTTAACCAAGCATTTTTGGGGTAGTTTTTCACAGTCTAGGTAACTGGAGGAGTGGCAGGATTGTGTTATTTGCCCTCAAATGCCAAAAGGTGTCCCTCTTTCCCATATCAAGTTGGGATACACTAAGGCCGGCCATAGACGGTGCATATTTCTTTCCTGCAGCCACGGGTTGCTGGAAAGAAATTTGCACTATTCCCCTATCAACACCGAGAGTGCTGACAGGGGAATCCCTCCTGCCGAGACATTGTCTTCTCGTGGGGGGGCTGGGGAAGCCACCCCCGCCTGGAGAAGACAGTGATTATTTCTAGCAGCTATAGCAGCCGCTAGCAATAATCACAAGTTAAATCTGACAGGCTGGTTGTACTCAACTTGATTGATCGATCAGTTTGGTGCATTTAGCTTGCCCATACAAGATTTGAATGTCAGGTGGTTCCTGCTGAACCGGCCGAGACTCAAACTCTCTATGGCTGACCTTATATACTGTAGCTACAATCACAAAGTGTAAGTAATTTGTACACATCACTTTGAAAGATGTTTTTGAAAAAAGTTGGCATATGTCCATCCATCCATCCATCTTACAAAGGTTTTACTGTGCAGAATGTAGCTATTTAGAACAGTGTTCACTGCTCAGTCAATCCTTTGGGTTTAGTATTTCTGTTTATAGAACAGGGCTCTTATTGTAAGTGGAGCTGAATCACAGACCTTAGGATGAGTACTTCATAATATGACATTACTTGAAGACATGATTTGTGCTTATTCCACGTGTCTCACTCCCAACGCTTGTAGTACAGATAAGAAACCTAGAAAAGCCTAGTTTACTTGTTCCATGTGTGCAGCCTTGACTCAAACAAAGTAGACAAAAGCCAGAATACAACACCTGCTTTTCCTCATGATCAGCTCCCAGGCTTATGGCGTTTTGTATTGTTAAGCATAAGACTTTATTTTCCATGTGTTGTCAAGCAGTAATCCTGACAGGCACCACATGCAGCTTCTTCTAGAGTGCATGCATGTACCTAAGGTAGAACGTTATCTCATCTAAATCCAGTCAAGTGTCAGTAGATTTTGCCACACACACCTATTGTGATGCCTTGTCCAGGGTCTTTTACACTCTAGGCAACAACAGGGTGAGGGTATCCTGTTTATTGATTTTATAAAGTAGTATGTATTAAGGCCAAACTTCAGCCAAACCTGTTTTTTTGTAAATAATAAGATAGGCAGAATTTTATTTTTTTCAAACCAAAAAACTAATTTCAAATTTGAGAGGTCTCCCCTCATCCAGTGCCAGAGATCAGATTTGATATAAATTTGTGTAAATGAGGACAAAGGAAACAAAAAAAACACCTTTCTAGTAGAGTGTGGTTGAGAGTGGAACCTCTATGGAGTTCATTTATAACTGAGAATGGGAACTGTATCCACTCTCCATTACACTGTGCTTTGATGTTAACACTGTGATCCATTCCATTCATAAAAATTGGCCTGCTGTGTGAAACCCTATGGCGTGTTCTCTACTTAATGGAGCAGAGAGAGTTCCGTGAATAGAGGAGTGCTTTTTCAGGTCACATAACCTTGCTCTCCTCTGATTTATTTGATTTTTTTCATTCAGTTTTGTTGGGATCCACCGGCTTCATGGACACATGCAGTAATGATGACCTGACAGAAGTTCTAACCCTTCTCCACTCTTTCCAAAACTAAAAACAAAAAAAAAATGTTTTGGTTGAATGTAGGCTTTAGGAAAAAAAAATCAGATTTAGTATCCTATTACTGGTTATTAAAGTGGTTGTCAACCTGTGACAACCACTTTAACCTACAGGTAAGCCTATAATAAGGCTTACCTGTAGGTGCCCTGAATATCTCCCAAACCTATTTGGGAAAATAGACGGTTTAGGAGATATGCAGTGTACTAGATGTGCCGACGTCATTTCGGCACATGCGCAGTGAAGAAACGGCCTCCGTGGCGTTTCTTCACTGAGATCGTGCCGTGACTGGCGGCTGAGCAGGAGTCGTGGTACCAGAAGGAAGAGGGGAAGAAGATGGACGCTGCCTGCACAGGGGACATCGCTGGTTGTTGCAGGCTTCGTTTGCAGGTAAGTGACACATAATGGGCCGCAGGGGAATATAGAGGAAGTAAACCCCATCAGGGTTTACTTCATCTTTAAGGTATTCAGATACTAATGTGCAAATGCATTTTGTGAGAAAAAAATCATATCCAAGTTAGCTACATGCGGGTTTTTTAAGTATCTTCATGGGAGAGTTCTACCTGTTGCCATTCGATTTAAAACTCACCTATGGATTCCACTCAGTTCCTACTTCCCGCAGCCACTTATTAAATTGATTGATTGAATTTTTCTTGATAGTTTGAACAAAGTAGAGAAGCATTAGAAACTTTCCAAAGGTTTTTTTGCTATGTCGTTGGGTAGATTCACCCACTCTGTTTGTCCTGGTGACCTACAGTATATCAACAAGACAAAAGGTAAATCTTCAAGTGGGGATACTTCTTCCAGGGACAACTGTCTAAGTGGAGAATTCCTCTCACTTTGTAAAAGATGTTCTCGCACTTCCGGTTGCGTCTCTTGGATGGGAAGCGAATGGAAATACACTCTATGGGGCACAGGCAGCAACAAATAAAACTCACCGAGCAATTAAAACTTCCCTACTTTATCCTAAACTTAAAACAACTTACAACACTTAAAATCCTGACTGCTGAGTGGGAGCATCCGGCAACGGACAGTAGCGAGCTAATCAAATGAACAGAAAATGACATTTCTCAGGGAGCTGTTTAAAAACAGCAAGCCCCCAATAAAAAGACAGCATGAAGAAAGGGTGAGTCGTCAGTCCTAAAATTCACAACATTCAACAAAATTCAAATCCTATTTCATCCCTTCAAAATTAACGAGCCACTCAAAATAAACAACGACGGACACGGGGTATCTCACATAAAGGTAAGCGAAGGGTAGGTTCTCTGCGTTGGCCTTCACGCTCTTGTAGAAAATGTTTCACTCTCCTTAAGAGGTGAATCTGTCAACAGGGACCTTCTTCATAGGGGTGAACTTCTAAATGGAAAACAGAACAACTATATGACATCCAGTGGTCCTGTTTGTCTCACCCACTTAGATGGGTTGCTGTATCGTTTTTTTGGAAACCTTTCAAAGAT
>BLSH010214577.1:34335-50532 GCA_018402905.1 Glandirana rugosa | reverse complement strand
ATGTCTGACATGTCCGCCCCAATATCGCAGTACCGCTAAAAAGCGCAGATCGCCGCCATTACTAGTAAAAAATAAAAACCCTAGAAATGAATTCTCATCATCCGTAAATGCGGCCACTTTTGCGCAAACCAATCAATAAACGTTGATTGCGATTTTTTTTTACCAAAAATATGAGGAAGAATATAAATCGGCCAAAACTTATGAAAAAAAATGTTTTTTATATTTTTTTGGGGGATTTGTATTTTAGCAAAAAGTAAGAAATTTGGGTTTTTTTGCTAAATTGTCGCTCTTCTTTTGTTTATAGCGGTGATCAGAAATGACGCAGAGGTGATCAAATGCCACCAAAAGAAAGCTCTATTTGTGGGAAAAAAGGACGCAAATTTTGTTTGGGTACAACGTCGCATGACCGCTCAATTGTCAGTTAAAGCGACGCAGTGCCGAATCGCAAAAAGTGCTCTGGTTTGGCATTTCGCCTGTAGAAGCAGATCAGTGCTCCTTACACATTAGGATGTTTAGAGGTATAGTTTAAGCTCAGAGTTTAGAGGCAAAAAAAAAAAACCCTCCTGGATTGCATTTTGAGAGGAGTTGTCTGCCAGAGAAAATACGAAACACTCCTAAATGTGCCTAAACCATTGTACAAAAACGAAAGTTTTTTTCTGCCAAGGGAACTGGCATTTTTTAAGCCCAGTGTGCATGGACCCTTAAGTGGGGTGCACACTATGAGAAAATCGGGTGAACAGTTGTCTGATTTTCCACAAAGGTGCATATCATGGTGTAAGCGTCAATGGTATTAACTTGTATGAAAACTCTTGAACGACAAATGCAAACATTTTTGTATATGATTTCTATGTTTGTTGCCACCTTCTTCTTCTTCGTTCCTTGCTTCCGATCATGCGCATTTTTCTCTATTCGATTATTGTCATATGATTACTGTACACATTGAGCGGAAATCGGACGTTGCGTTCACGTACGATAAACATTTTCCAACTTGCACCTTTGTTTGTTTTTTTTGTCCGCACAGTCGGAATCGGCTTTCAAAAGCACTATATCAGCAATCAGATAATCAACCAAACATTCCTTGTCTGAATTGTTATTCCACTTTTCTTATAGTTTGTACCCAGCTTTACACTATAACAGTGTTTGTATTTGAGTTGAGTTTGTATTGTGTTGAGATTGGATAAGCTGTGGCACAAAAAATTTAAATACAGCACATTGCAAAGCAAACCCTGCAGAAGACACTAGTGTACAACATCTGCATTTGAACTGTGGCTCTTAAAGTGGTAATAAAACCTTTTTCTCCTACGTTCACTGACAGACGCAGCTCTTCATGACTTTGTGGGGTTTTATGTTCGTCCTACCAGGAGTTAACTAGGCAGGGAAAAGAAATCAGCTGGCCCCTCCCCTGGGGGCCGTCCTCTTTTCCTACATTAAAACCCCCCTCCCAGAGGAGCTCTCCAGTTTCAATGCCTAGTTCGCAAGGAGTTGACCTGGCTTCCCTATAGGGAACTGCGGTCCTTTGTGACCATTTTCTTTTTTATTTTATTTTTGTACTTGGCTGCTACAGCTTTCTTTTGCTAAAGCTGACGCCTTGTTTGTTCTGCCAGAGGGCCCGCGCAAAGGTTTGGCGGCCTCTTCGGCTACGATTTCTCAGTGGATTAGAAAAACCGTGACCCATGCGTATTCTGTTCGGGGCAAGGTTCCCCCTTTTCCGGTCACGGCTCATTCTACCTGGGCGGTTAGTACTTCCTGGGCCTTCAGACACCAGGCCTCGGTGTCACAGGTGTGCAAGGCGGCCACTTGGGCCTCGGTTCACACTTTCACTAAGTTTTACAAAGTTGATGTGTTTGCATCTTCGGATGCTGCTTTTGGCCGCAAAATTCTGCAGGCGGCAGTGTAGGCGCGTTTGGCGCCTCCTCAGAGGTTCAGTTGGGTACAGTTGTTTGTGTTTACCCACCCCTCTTTTTTGACACAGCTTGGGGACGTCCCCACAAAGTCATGAAGAGCTGCGTCTGTCAGTGAACGTAGGAGAAAAAGGGATATTATTAAAACTTACCGTAAAATCCTTTTCTCCGAGTTCACTGACAGACGCAGCACCCACCCCTCTGGGCTCTGTTTTGGTACGGCTTGTGTACAAACTGGAGAGCTCCTCTGGGAGGGGGGTTTTAATGTAGGAAAAGAGGACGGCCCCCAGGGGAGGGGCCAGCTGATTTCTTTTCCCTGCCTAGTTAACTCCTGGTAGGACGAACATAAAACCCCACAAAGTCATGAAGAGCTGCGTCTGTCAGTGAACTCAGAGAAAAGGATTTTACGGTAAGTTTTAATAAAATCCCTTTTTTTAAATTTATACTTGCAGGTAAGCCTATAAAAAGACTTACCTGTAGGTACAGTAAATATCTCCGTTTAGGAGATATTTACTTAAGTAGCGCAGGTGATGTCAACGGCACATGCGCACTGCACTCTCTATGATGTGCCGTCCATAAGGAGCCATGCTGCGTCCATGACTCCCAGACACATGTGCCGGAGTGATGTCATCGCAGCTCTGCCAGTCAAACGCCGTCCATGTGTAAAGGCCAAATTACACTGAATTGCTGAATTAAAGATCACCCAAATACATCAATTTTACCAATTGCATTCACTTGTAATCCTAATATTTATTGTTTTTTTTTTATAATTATATATATTTATATAAAAATATGCCTCTAAATTAATTCTGAGATCCTACACTTAGTGAGGTGTAGTTCAATGTTCCCTGTAAATTTAATATTCCACTTTTTTTCTGTCTCCTCTATGGGGAGTTTTATTTCCCATGATCCCATGGGGTGAGCCAAGTTTTCTATGGGGGAAGGGTCTGTCCCTGTCATAATACAGATGTCAGGATTCAGCAGCTTGGAGACCAGACATGTAGCTACACAAGGAAACTGAGACCAAACAAGGATATATAACTTAAAAAGGTGAGATTTATTAACAGTGCACAGTAATAAACAAACACAGCAAACAGTGAACATAACAAACCCCAGCAAACAAAAACCAAAACCTGACAAAAACACTAACAGCTATACTGCAGACTAAAGCTAGCTCTGGATAAGGGTACGGGGTATACAGGGAATCAAAGTGGATACAAGGCAGGGAGACAGCCTAAGGCATGGGACAAAAAGCAAGGCGGAGAGAAACAGGCAAAGCAGGATCTCTAGCAGCAGAAAGGCGAACTGAATAGTGACGCGCTGAGGGAAGAGGGAAGTGCCCTTAAATAGCCACTTCCCAGCTGAACCCGGCTGTGGCTGACTCCCACAGCCTGCTGGCTCTTGGGAGGCCCCGCTGGTGGACACTGGAACTGCTCAGCCTCTGACTGCTAAAGGACACCTGCTGGTGGACACCGGAACTGCAGCCCATAGGTCTGGGAGCTACAGTGTCACCAACAGGGGAAGCCGTTCCTGACAGTACCCCACCTCGAAGGAGCGACCTCCGGACGCTCCAACCAGCCCTAGCAGAAAAAGCTCCAAACAAAATTGTCTCAAGAGTCCAAGGAATGCCGGGTTCCAAATAAGAGGTCCTGCTGTCGGAATGCAAAAAGAAGCCAAATGCTCCACCACCTGGGTCTGGTAACTGGCTAGGTACTCCATTGGCTAGATTCCTAGAGGCATAGGACATTTAATCCCTCCAGACAGTAGGCATCCTAATCCTGGGGTACCATGGGTCATTTGCAACCTTAGCCCTGGGGTCATGTGACAACACCGAACCTTTGACACCGGAATGTCTGGTTACAATCCTGTAGCTTGCCTGGTTCCCAGGACTTGTTTCCCATTTCAACGGCCATCCAGGTTTCCCCAAGGCACTGGTTACCCAACACGGGTCCCCTAACGCACCTGGGGTTGTGGCAACTGCATCCGGGTTGTGGCAAGGCACAAATGGTGCTCTACCACTCCCCTGGAGCTCACCATTACCAAGGTTGTGAAGGTCAAAATGGCTACAAATTGCAAAAGGTATGTCCGGACCACCAGGCTTTTGCACCATCGGAGAAATGTACTGTAGGAGGGACCCAATCAAGGCAATTGAGAAAGGAATCTTAGGCCAAACAGATAGACCATGCCAGGTATACAAAGCTTCAGCCATATCAGACCCAATGGCAAATGGAATCCTACCCTCCGAAGGACAATCCGGCATGGCAATAGGCATAGAGTCAATAAGATTAAACTGAAATTTGGTCCAAGCATCATCAGAAACGGGCTGGAGAGCAAGCATCGGATCCACAGGCACTGGATTATCAGACTGGACAGCGGGCAGAGGAACACCCGGTGGGGCAACGGGCAGAGGCACATCAGGCTTGGCAGTGGGCAGAGGCACATCAGACTTGGCAATAGACACCAGATTATCAGACTGGACAGCGGGCACTGGAACATCAGGCCGGACAGCGGGCACAGGATCAGCGGGCACCGGGTCATCGGGCATAGAGGCAGACTGGAGCAGGTCGGCCGGTGAGGAGGCAGACTGGAGAAAATTGGCATAGTCCAGAGGGGCAACAGCCTGGAAATCAGCATAGTCCAGCTGGGTGGCAGGCTGCAGATCACCCGTGGCTGGCTTGACAACAGGTGACCGCATGGAGGAGGCATGGACTCCATAGGCAGGCGGCAACATGGAGGCGGCATGGACACCATCGGCAGGCAGCAACATGGAGGAGGCATGGACACCATCGGCAGGTGGCAACATGGAGGAGGACTGGATCTGATCAGTAGCAGTCATCAGCATGGAGGACTGGATATCATCAGTAGCAGTCATCAGCATGGAGGAGGACTGGATATCATCAGCAGCAGTCATCAGCATGGAGGAGGACTGGATATCATCAGCAGATGGCAACATGGAGGAGGAGGACTGGATCTCATCAGCAGCAGTCATCAGCATGGAGGAGGACTGGATATCATCAGCAGGTAGCAACATGGAGGAGGACTGGATATCATTAGCAGGCAGCAACATGGAGGAGGACTGGATCTCATCAGTAGCAGTCATCAGCATGGAGGAGGACTGGATATCATCAGCAGGCAAAAAGTTCTGTTTCTTTTTGGGCTTAGATACTGGAGTGCTACAGGTAACAGTATTGTGCTGACCAGAGTGTACTGCTGATGGAAAAAGAGTAACAGTATTGAGGAAAGTAGAAGGAAGAGTAGCAGAAGTACAGGAAGAGGCCTGAGATGTTGCTATGGGTAATGTTACTGCAGAGGGAGCCTCCAATAGATTGCATACAGAGGAAGTGTGGTTACTGGTGGCAAGGTACTGATCTACAGAAGGTAAGGAACACTCAGTAGCAGCTGGGGTTATGATCCCTGACCAAGCTTGTAGCAGAGGATATACTAAAGTAAGTTTGTCTCTCCCTTGCTCACATTGCTTAATTAAGGAGCGCACAGCAGCAATACAATCCAATAGTACTTGATGTGAATAGGCTGAATACTGCTGATAAAAGGAACCTGTACAATGTTTCAGCAACCATCCCAAAAATCCAGCCTGGTACAAAGTAAATGGTGGAGTGACCACATCATGGCCCTGAGAAGTAAACTGAAATAGTAGCTTAGAACAGACTTGAATCAAGGGTTGTACTTTGCTAAGGGAGCATCTGCCCTCTGTGACTAAGGCATGTGCTGTCAAAATGCTTCCCAACAGCTCCTCTACAGTGAGATCCTCCCAAAGCGAATTACAAAAGTCTTGGTCTTCTGCTGCAAGCTGCACACGACAAATCACCTTTGCTCTAAGCATTCTGACAAAGCAAAAGCAAAAAACTCAAAGCAACTGGCTCTCAGTTTCCAAGTGTAGCTGATCTGGTCGTTAGTGGGCGTCACTATTATGTCAGGATTCAGCAGCTTGGCAGACCAGACATGTAGCTACACAAGGAAACTGAGACCAAACAAGGATATATAACTTAAAAAGGTGAGATTTATTAACAGTGCACAGTAATAAACAAACACAGAAAACAGTGAACATAGCAAACCCCAGCAAACAAAACCCAAAACCTGACAAAAACACTAACAGCTATACTGCAGACAATAGCTAGCTCTGGACAAGGGTACAGGGTATACAGGGAATCAAAGTGGATACAAGGCAGGGAGACAGCACAAGGCATGGGACAAAAAGCAAGGCGGAAAGAAACAGGCAAGAGCAGGATCTCTAGCAGCAGAAAGTCGAACTGAATAGTGACGCGCTGAGGGAAGAGGGAAGTGCCCTTAAATAGCCACTTCCCAGCTGAACCCGGCTGTGGCTGACTCCCACAGCCTGCTGGCTCTTGGGAGGCCCCTGCTGGTGGACAATGGAACTGCTCAGCCTCTGACTGCTAAGGGACACCTGCTGATGGACACTGGAACTGCAGCCTATAGGTCTGGGAGCTACAGTGCCGCCAACAGGGGAAGCCGTTCCTGACAACAGAACACGTTCCTATGGCTAAGAAAAAGATCTGATGACCTCCTAGTTGTCCTTTTTCTTCCAAAGGTTAAACTAAGGTCACCCAGAAGGGTATAACATATACTGTTTTGCTCTACCAACCAACTAAGTTCCTTTATCCAGAAGTGGAAGTGCTCAGAAGACATGCCACGATACTGCGTGTGCTGATCAATACTCCATCGCCATGACATAAAAGTGGTGGAGCATTGACATCACCAACTTGTCAGGGTCAGGGAAATGAAGGTACAATTTTACTTTTGAAGGCTGTATTTGCTGCTATGACATAAATGCATTATTTATTTTTTTTTTTTTAATTTCGCATAATTGCGTATCTTTCAGCATATATCAGATGAGAAGCAGAACGTTAATGTTCATATAAATACGAGTATATGTATAGATAGTGTCTCCTGTTCTTCATTTTAGCCTTCACACACCAGCTAAAACTGCAGGGACTCCAGTTTACATTATTTGTTTAGTAAATTGTGCATAGTGCTTTGCATTGCAGTGTATTCTCTTGTTTAATGAAGACTAACCTTAGGGAATGGTAAGTACAGACTTCACCTGCCAGTCTGCGCAACAAGATCACTATAGCAACTTCCCATAAATCAGGAAAATGGCCTCTTTTGTAAGTTGGTTAATAGGCACAACATGCTTCTTTAGAAAACCCAACCATTCTTTCAATGGACTTTGATTGAAAGTAAGTCTTTTCTACAGACACATTCACATTCACATCTAGTAGCAGCTTGTATGGCTGTCCAATGTCTAATTTATTGCCATTTAAAGATCAGGGAGAGAAAATATGGTCCCTGGAACAAAGTTTACATTCAAAGGCATTAAAGGGAAGCCTCAAAGGGTGCCCATTTTGTTCCTAACTCGGAGGTTTAACCTGTAGCTCTAATGATTTTAAATGTTGTTTCTTCTTTTTCTCTTGTTTAGCTGTTGCTATTCTTCTTTTTCAAATTAAATTTAACTGCGTTGTGATTCATAATCCCTTAGCTATTTTGGAGAGCATATCACATTTCAGAGAAATGCCTTCCAGGCCACTTATCGGAGGGAGAATATTATAGGAATGGCTCAGGTTTAGCCGCGCTCAGAGAAGTAGTGGAGCCTTTTGAAGTCCGCTTTTACCAAACGGCTGGTCACAGTTGTTTGCTTGAAAACCAGGACATAGCAAAACAAGATACCAGCAGAAGACATGTAGGTGTAATTTCTTAAGGTTAGCCTCAGTCTCTTTAGAATATGGGGTATTGTTTGAAGTGGAAACCTTGGGAGTCTGAAAAGCTTCTAACAGTAGCTCTAAGGCAGACACGTCTCTATATACTTAATGTGATTTTTTTTTTAACTTTTCATCCTGTGAACTAAATCTTCTTTTAGGATTAATGAGCACTTCTGGCAGTTGTGAAAAAAATACTGCCAAGAGTCACACATGCACTTACATATTGCACTTTGAAGACGAGAAGTGTTAAAATACTGGACAAAAAAAAGCATGCTCTTGTTTTTTGTAACTGGACTTGATGTGCCATTGAAACAGTAATGCTAATGAAAAAACATTGGAATTATTTTTTTCTTACAGGGAAGAATTAGCCTATTATTACAGGTACTTATATAGTCAATATTTATTATACATTCACATTAGTACCTGCCCTCAAGGAGCTGACAATATAAGGTCCCTAACTTACATTCATACATACACATACTAGGGCCAATTTAGACAGGATCCAATTAACCTACCAGTAGGGTTGCATCAATTCCATTTTTTTTATTGGCAAGTACAAGTACCGCTACTTTCAGTCAAGTACTCACTGATACCAAGCACTGATACTTTGTGGTGCGATTTGCATCAATACAAAATAAATGGGCGCAGATCGCACTGCAAATAATCTCATGAGATTTCCCCCACTGCTCGTGTGTGTGTGTGTGTGTGTATAAAAAGGGAAAAGCACCATCAGTTTCTTAAAAATGTTAGAACTCATATTACACTTACATACCATGGTCAAATTCAAAATCTGTATAGGTGTCCCGGTCCTGCCGATGATAGAAAATCAAGGCCACTGGAGGTGCTCACAGGGCTGGAGGAGAAGTGCCGGGACCCAGTGGGTATAGGGCGAAAATTATGTCAGCTTGGGGGGCACACCGCCTATATATCTGCTCCAGCTCTGTGAGCACCTCCAGCGGCCATGATTTTCTACCATCTGTGGGACTGGGACACCTGTGCAGATTTTGCATTTGACCAAATATATAGTTAGTGTGATATTTTGCAGTGTGACTTGTGCCCATTCATTTTGTATGGACGCAAATCGCACCACAAAGTATCGGTTTCAGTATCAGGAGCATTTTCACGAGTATGAGTACTCGTGAAAATGCTGGGTATCGGCACCGATATCGGTGCATCCCTACCTACCAGCATGTCTTTGGATTATAGAAGGAAACTGAAGTACACAGAGAAAACCTACGCAGGCACAGTGAGAACATGCAAGCAGCAGGCAGGTAGTGCCATGGCTGGAATTCGAACCGACAACCCTGCTACCATTTGGAAGCGCTAACCACTTAGCCACTGTGTTGTTTAAAGGAAATCTATGGTCACAGCATACACTTTTATTATATAACATCAATCATTGTAACAGTAATACAAACAATAGTTATTTTTGCTAATCCAATATAAGCTTACTTGAAAAATCGAATTTCATGTTGTGAGTGCTGCCTGTCTGCTGGCCATCTCTTTCCACAACTTCCTGGGTTCCCTGCATGCTTTGCAGCATCTGCTCTGCTATTTACTTTAAAATTTTAAAGACTACATATCCCATAGTATCTTGCTGCATGCAAGCAGTGATTCTGTACTGACTCCACCTCCTGAAACACTTCCTCATCACCTCTGTAGTTCCGAAGGCAGGCTTCGTGAAACGTGTGACACAGCATTGCCCACTCACAGAGCATATTGAATACGTGCCACAGAATTCAAGGATTTATAAACTTTAGGGTTGTTCAGATTAATAGGAGTAGGCTAGAAAAAAAAACGTATCAATGTGTACATAAAAAATAAAGTAAGGCTTCATGCACACAGGAGCAGCACTGTTTTGTCGGAAAAAAACGCTGGATGCTCGTAAAGGTGTCTAATGCTTTTACAAGCTTTTAGGCATGTTTACAGGCATCAAGTACTTGGGAAATAATTAATTTCAGTCGGCAAAATAATAATTTATTCTGGCTATTGAAATTAATTAACAGTCAAGTCTTAAATGCACCTAGTGTTTACACTCGTTTACAAGCATCAAGCGATTTTTCTGCCAAAACTCTACTGCTCCTTGACGCACTGGCAGTAGGTTTTTTGTCCTGCTTCTAAACGCTCCTGCCACTAAATGCTGCTAAAAGCCTATGTATGCATGGACACATCGGTAACATGCTGGGGAGTTTAGAGGCAGGGGGAAAAAAACGCCAGATGGAACTAGAAGCAGCTGCAAAAATGTCCATTGTGCATGAGACTTAAAACTTTGGGCAGTCTCATTTGTATGTAAAGGAAACTGTCACTTTACCTATTCAAGGAAAATTGTCAGTGTCTGCTGACTGTCCACCCCCAAGGCAAGTTATACTCACCTTTCTATGATACCTCACTGACTCCCTTCTGCAGGAGCTCACCCAGGCTAAGCTCTGGTGTCTTATTGCATTGGAGCTTACCAAGGTTGATTACATCATTATCCCTCCTACAGTGTTCAGGCCTAATGGTTTGCCACGGGTATAATGACTCAAGGCCAGGAACTGTCACAAAGTGGAAGTTCACCCAATTAGAGTGATGGTGGAAGGGCTCAGACGGAGTGAGAGGCAAAGTAGGTGGGTAAGTATAAGGCCTCATGCACACTGGACGCTTTGGCCATCTGTCCTAGACACCTTTCCGCCTGGCAACGGCATTTTGGCAGAAAAAATGCTTGATGCTTGTAAACACATTTAACACGTTTAGGCGTGTCATGCACTTGGGCATTATTCATTTCATTGGCCTGAATAATAATTTATTCTGGCCATTGAAATGAATTAAGGGTCAAGTGCTAAACTTGCCTAGCATTAATGCATTGGCAGTTTTTTTTTTAAACTGCTCTAGACGCCTATGTGTGCATGGACACATAGTTGGAGATCTACTCAAACTGGTGTGCTCAGGATCTTGTACATCTGTGCATTGTAAAAGCACAAAAGAAGAGAGCGCAGAGCCGCCCTAGTGTAACTCGGCTTTAATACGGTAAAGTTAAAAACACTACAATGGTCAAACTCACATTGTGTGAAGATATGATACAGCATAAGGATTGCACTGTGACCTCACTCCTAAAACCACCTCAAGATCCTGACAGGGGAAGAGGAAGCCGTGAACGTTCAACCTAGCTGCCCGGATCCTGGCAGCACATCCGTGGCTATCCACCACCACGCTCGATGTGCAGATCCTAATGCCATGACAATGCATTTCGGAGGCATGGCCTCTTTCCTCAGGCCATGGATAATATAACTACCCCACCCCCTTTGTCAGCTGGTCTCACTACTACATCCCTCCTCTCCTCCAGTTCTTCAATACCCTGTTGTATGTAAAAGAGATTCACATTCTTTTTAGGAATAATTTGTTCAAGGTCCTGCAAGACTAAGATTTTAAACACCTCTAAATATTGGGCTGAATTATTCGGAGGGTTAAATAAAGATTTGTTCTTTAGACCACTATTTACAACATCTGTCATAACATTACCCGTGTTGGAGGGTTGGGAGCTTTTATTCAAAAAGTATTTTTTTTACACTGAGTTTCCTCATATGTTTATGAATATCGACATAAATGTCAAACTTGTTAATGGCCTTTTTTAGACCACATTTTAATCCTAGATTCAAAATATTGGTTTCTTTCGTGGTCAATTCAATGCTCGTGAGGTTATATACCCCCTAGTCGGTTTCTCTCCTTTTTTTGGACCTTAAATTCTGGCCTACATGTTCTGACTCCATGGAGGTCGTACTTGCCACTGGGGCCTTGATGACTCCAGGTGGCCTGAAGACCCTGGTGATACCATGTTGCCACCCAATATGGGGGGTCTCCCCCTCCTTAAGGGTCGGCCCCTGCCTCTCCTCCGTTGGCCCCGACCTCTCCCTAAAAAATACTGTTGTTGTAATGATTGTGGGCCATACAACTCAGAGGATCAAATCTATTGGATATTGGGATGTGGTCCTCTCTGTCCCCTACCCAAATCTACCCCACCCCTCTGTAATCTAGAAATTCATTTTGGAGTAGACAATCTCCTATCTCCTACCCCTAATTGGGTGGATGGGTTAGGAGTCCAGGGAGTTATGGGCACATTCTGCTGTTCTTTTTTTTGTTTAATAAGTGTTTATTCAAGATTAACAAAGAGAGGTACATACAGATTAGACAGTATAGAGCAAAATACAGTGCACTTGTACCTATTAAAGGCGATTACAGACAAAAACATGGGTATTATCACCTTTAGGGCCGCAGTCTGCTATCACTCATTTCGGATTGCGTCTGACCGTCCGCACGTGGGGTCATCAGCCAATCCCGTAAAGGAGACTACCGTACTAGTAGCTCCAGCATATTTATATTTTGGGCCACAACACGTGTACCCTTAACCGTTGTATATTACGCCTAGAGTAAGAGCATAACAACAGAAAAAAAAAAAAAAAAGATAAAAATGAGAATAACAATGAGGTAGGGAGGAAGAGTAGGAAAGGAGACAGAGAGAAACAAAGAGTAAGAGAGGAGGAAAAAAAGGGGGAGTGGGGAAGGGGAGTAGGAAGGTGGTTCCCATCCAGGCTCAGTCGCAACCAATCTAGAAAAATACCAAATGTACAAATATTTCTTATGATGACATTGACATTATGTCTGCATATTTAGAGGAGTACTTGAACGCGAACCAACAGGACCATATTTTTGAGGCAATGTCCGTTTTCCCTTTCAGATCATGAGTTAGGTCTTCCATATGATAAATGTTATCTACCACCTGGAGCCACTGCTTAATCGTGGGGATGGAGGGCTGCTTCCAGAATTTGGGTATTAAAGATTTAGCTGCGTTGAGTAAATGTGGGGTAATGGACCTCTTATATCGTCCTATTGGTTCGGTCGTACAATGGAAGAGCATCACCCATGGGTCAAGCCGTATAGAACTACCCTGTATAGTTTCAATCCATCTTCTTATCTCCGACCAAAAGGGCTGAATTAGGGGACAAAGCCACCAAATGTGGGCATGAGTGGCACTTTCACCGCAACCTCTCCAACAAAGTGGTGGTACCTCTGGGAAGAATCTGTGAAGAGTAAGTGGGGAGTAGTGCCATCTAGACAGAAGTTTATAGTTAGCCTCAGATATTTTCGAGGAAATGGAGGATACATTCCATAAAGATAAGACTTTCGATCTCTGCTCGTCCGTTAAAGGAAGCTTCAAGTCTGTTTCCCAGTTGAGAAGAAATGATGGCCAGTGGGCCGGGCGTAGTGCTTGAACAGCTTGATAGCATAAAGAGATGGTTCTACGGGGTGGCTGAGACCATGCAAAAATGGATTCCACCACATTGAGATCTGAGGACGACCTAAGAGGTTTAGGTAGAGACTTAACAAATTGTGTCAATTGTTGGTGTCTCCAGAGTTCCATAGTAGAGGATTTGTTAGAAGAAGACGGTACTGGCAATGGAGAGATCCCAGAGGAAGACGTGCAATGATGGAGAAGGGCTTGAGGCTGTGCGACCCAAGAGCAGAACTTGGGATTGTCTTCTCCAGGGGGGAAAAAGGCATGTCCAGTGATAGGCATCAAGGGTGAGTTATAATGCCATTGGTTTGTTTTATGCATCCGGTCCCAAATGTCAAGAGAAGATCTGGTTAGTGGGGAGGTGAGTTCAGAGAGATGCCTATAAGACCTTGGAATCCACATTTGAGTGAAAAGATCCTTCCCACTCAGATCGCATTCCAAAGTAACCCAGATTTTCTTGTCTTTGTTGTACTTCCAGTCGGCCATCCTAGCCAGGACAACCGACTGAAAATACCATTTAATGTTAGGGAGAGAGAGTCCCCCCAAACGCCTAGGTCTGTGTAGACATTGTTTAGCTATACGAGGGCGTTGCCGGTTCCAAATATATTTGTTTATGAGGGAGGATATGATAGAGAAAAAACCCGGAGGGATTTTATACGGAATCATTTGGAACATGAAGAGCAGCCTGGGCAATACGTTCATTTTTATCACATTTATCCCTCCAAACCATGAGTGAGCCAATTGGGTCCATTTGTTCAGGTCACGTCGGATCGAATTTAACAGTGGGATGTAGTTTTCTCTGAATAAGCGAGTTGGACTGGAGGTGAGAGATATACCAAGATATTTAAGAGAGGTGGGTTTCCAAGGGAATGGCAATGATATTTTCAACTGTTTGGCCAGAGGAGGGGGAACTGATATGTTTAAAATCTCGGATTTAGTAGAGTTGATAAGGAAATTGGAGATTTCACCATACGATTTAAACGCCTGTATTAGATTGGGAATAGTGATCAAGGGTTGTTGGATATAGAAAAGAATGTCATCCGCGTATGCGCCATATTTATGTTCCCGTGAGCCCACTCTAATACCGTGAATGTCAGGTGTTTGTCTGATTATCGACAGAAATGGCTCCAGAGAGAGGGCAAAAAGGATTGGGGAAAGCGGGCAGCCTTGTCGGGTGCCATTATGCAACTCAAAAGGCTCGCTCAATGTACCGTTAATACGGAGTTGGGCCGTGGGGGAGTTATATAAGGCAGCAATCATTCGCTGCATTTTTGGCCCTATACCGAAAGAGGAGAGTGTCGCCATCAGATAGTCCCAGCCCACCCTGTCAAACGCTTTTTCAGCGTCTGTGGACAATAACAGGGTGGGCTGAGACCGCTCTCTAACATAGGAGATCAGTGCTATCGTCCGCAGGGAATTGTCCCGTGCTTCACGTCCTGGGATAAAACCACACTGATCTTGTGAGATCAGCTGAGGGATGAATGGTAGGAGTCTGTTGGCTATCACTTTAGTGTATAACTTGGCGTCTATGTTTAATAAAGAAATGGGGCGGTAGCTGCTACAGGAACTTGGGTCCTTCCCCGGTTTGGCTATTATTGTGATATGGGCATGGAGGGTTTCCGGGCGAAAAGGATCCCCGTTAGAGGTTCCGTTTACATATGTGGAAAGGTGTGGAAGTAGGGTATCAGAGAAGGTCCGATAATAAGCAACAGTTAAGCCATCTGGGCCAGGAGCTTTCCCTGCCGCCAGAGATTTCAAAGCTCTAGCGAGCTCAGGGACAGAAACATCTGCCTCCAGTTCCGCCAGAGCCGAGAGGGGTAACGTAGGTAAGTTGGCTTGTGTTAAATATTGGTTAATTTTTGAGGCCCTCTCTGAAGGATCTCCTATGGTCCCCGGGACGTGATAGAGTTTCTGATAAAACGAGTGGAATTCCCTGGCTATGCCCTTGGTCTCATAGACCCACTTATCTGATGGGGATTTAATTCTAGCTATGAATGAGGCCGCTTTCTTTTGGTGCAACGAGCGTGCAAGCAATTTACCCGACTTATTACCCCATTCGTAGAGTTTCTGGGAAATTTTCCTATATGTGTCTTTTTGTTCCATATGAAGAACATCTCTAAGTTCCTCTCTTTTTAATGTCAACGATCGCAGGAGATTTGGGGAACCAAATGTTTTGTGGTTCTTTTCCAAATCCGCTATATCGGATAGCAATTGGGACTGTCTTTTAATTCTATCTTTTTTTTTCCTCGAGCCCAGTTCTATCAATTTACCCCTAATGTGTGCCTTGTGGGCTTCCCAAAGCACGCCCGGGGAAATGTCAGGGGTGGAGTTTTCTTTAAAATAAGTAGCAATAGCGTCAGCGATGGACGTTTTGTCCACCTCATCTCTTAATAGAGCTTCATTTAGTTTCCAGTTGGCAGATCTCTGTGGAAGGTCCGGCACCCGCAAGGTCAGACAGACAGGGGAGTGATCTGAGTATACCATCGTATCAATTTTTGTGTTTGCCACTAATTCCAGGTGGTGATGATCTATAAAGATGTAATCGATCCTGGAATATGAGTCATGCAAGTTGGAATAGTGGGTGAAATCCCTGTCTGAGGGATGCCCAACCCTCCACACGTCCACCAACTGATTCTCTGATATCTGCCGTCGCAAATGGGACAGTTTCCTTTGGGGGACATGGGAAGTGCCTGTGGATGTGTCAATTTTAGGTTCTAAGGGGACATTCAGGTCCCCTCCCAATATGATACAACCGACAGCAAAATCTTTAAGTGTGGAAAGAGTGGTGGATATGAACTGTGTTGTATTTTGATTAGGAGAGTAAGCAGTAGCCAACGTACATTGCATATTGCCCAGGCTGCCCTTAACAAAAATATAGCGACCCCTTTTATCTATCAATGTCTCACTTACCGTAAAGGGGGACTCTCTATGTTCCCCAACGGTATCCTAAAGTATCTCTCAGGGGGAAATGCCATTCACTCTGTAACTATCTATTTTCCCCAGCGATATAAAAACAATTCCCGTCGGACCCGTTATACGTTACATGCAACCGATGACGAATGAGAGGATTAGTTTTATGTTGTGTCAAGTATAGGTGGTGAGAAAGGTGTGAATTTCTAAAACGACAGCCAACATAGTATAACCCTCCCCTGGACTTACAGGGGAATCTTGGATTTTAACTGTGTAGGTGTCCGTGAAGGGTACAGGGGGTTTCCTTTGACAGGGTAAACGCTGCCGTCTATAGTCTCTTAGTCAACCACCTGCACACCTCCCAACCCGTAGGGAGTCTGTC
>BLSH010214519.1:408649-418982 GCA_018402905.1 Glandirana rugosa | reverse complement strand
ATGTGTGTGTCTGTGTAAATAGAGGAAACAGATAAAGCGACAGGCATTGTAACCCCCCTTAAAAGACTGTGCCTGTCTGTGAAGCAGGAAAGTTCTGAACATCTAAGAAATAAGGAATATACTGTTAAATGTCATGTTTAAATGTGGGTGATATATATAAGACCAAGGGAAATGTTTAATTATGTTGCAAAAAATACAATCCTAGTTGAAATTGTTAGTTTTTAGTAATTCTAGGATTCAGTTTAAACAAAGAAAAGGCTGATGTGGCGACACCCTTTAAATGCCTAATAGCAGCCATGATTATTATAATTATTTAAATATTTAGTTTTCTATTCCAGCCTACTGGGCGTGGAAAGAGAGAAGGCTCCACCCACTGACAAAATCTAGTTGTACCTTTTTCTGTCATTCATTTGAGAAAAGTAGCTGATTAGACAAGTTCTGTATAGCATGTTAAATGTATGAGCAAGCAAAGAGTAACAGTATAAGATAGGACAATAGTGAAAGATCACTGGAGATAAATATGTCTTGTCCTGACTGGTGATTGTAATGAAGTGTGAAACTTTAGAATACAACACTAATGATCGTTTTATAAGTTTTTTGTTACTACAGAAGGAACCTCATCTGTATGGAATTGAAATAGAAACATCAAAATGGATTTGGTGATGTATAATATTTGTGCACAATGTGATGAACACACTGCAGATGTTATTGTGAATGTTAACCATGGTGAATTATTGACAACTTTTGATGGACGTCCTTTAATGAAAATCCACGTGGTGATTAATTGATTAATTATGAGCTCATTTAACAAGAGTAGAAAAGAGTGCACTCTCATTAAACAACATGGCCATATGTTTTGTCTGGAAAGTGTTTTGAATGTGTTTTGTGCTAACCATTTGTTTATTTCTAGGTGGGAAATGTAATGATAATGCTCTAAAACTTTTCATTTTGTTTAGTTCCCAGATATTGCTAAACAGCGTCAATCCACCTGTCTGATATGGTTTGATGTCCAAGAACCAGAGACGAAGATTACAACAAACATTGATACCTTGCATCGTCTTAATTGTTGATATTTTGTTATGTGAATGTAATGACAGTTTTTATTAGAACTGATTGTAAAACAGAGCAGCTAATAATTTTGATGCTGCGTGATGAGTATTTAAGTTTTTTCCCTTCTGATTAAGTTGAATTTGAAACTTATTTCTAATGGTTTGGAGGGTATAAGAAGACCCAAACATAATATGTTTATCTCCCTCTACTGTCCCTTCCTGTGTGTATTTAGTTTGATTTATAGCAGGATCTAGTTTAACAGATTCTGCCATAATCATTGCAGTGGCCTGTAATACAGAGTCACTGTTGGAGTGTGAAAAAAGAACAGAATCCACAGGATGTGCATAGTAAAGGAAGAGAATGGGTTACAACTGGTGTTTGAGTTGAAGTATATTTTTCTATATGAATGACCATTTGAATTCAAGTTAATTCTGTCATTTAATATGGAAAAAGTAATTTTATGTCCACTCATAATTGATAGTTTCTATTAGAGATAATCATGATTATGACAATGGTTGCAAATTTTAACCGAAGTCCTTCAAAATGAAGGTGCTGTAATTTTGATATATACATTGCTATATGTGACACTTAGTGATCCTTTGGCCACCACGTTTGATACACTTGATTATGAAATGAAATAGGTTCCGTTTAGTTTTCCTCGATTCTCCCCGATTGCTTGGGTGTGGGACTGGTATGTAGAGTATACTGATACATCAAGTATGGGTAGTTTGTACACACATATTGGGGTCAGTGTAGACAAGAGCCAGTTAGCCTGCCAGAATGTTTTTAGAGTGTGGGAGGAGACCGGAGTACACAGAGGAAATACACACATTAAGTGGTTTGAAGTTGGGCCTATGGTTGGACATTGTTACGTTTATATATAAAAGTAGAGTTCAGGTGGGAGATGGGTGGTGGTGTTCCTGTACTAATATTTCACCCCGAACGAGAAAAAGCTGAGTTTTTCCTTTTAGTGTTAGGCCAGGTCAATAGGCATTGTGGATTTAACTGTTCAGAAATCGAAATCCATGATGGGCTATATGGGCATTATTGTTAAGTATGGAAGGTTGGACTGGCAGTCTTGGTAATACACCTGCCTTGACGTCAACCACAAGCATATTGGAGAAAGGAGACAAACACATTTGACAGCAGCAACCGTCTATAAAGACTTTGCCAATGATCAGCAGCTGAACAGTTGGTGCAAGTTACACCTGTTCTGATGGTTGAATACCTGAATTGTTCCATCCGCTATCATGGTCAAGTACCTGAATCTGTTTGTGAAGTACCTGAACTGTTTTGTCTGCTCTGATGGTCAAGTGCATGAACTGTCTGTAAAGTTATGTGCCTGCACGTCTATGACTTGTGAGCTGCAATAGTCCGGAGGATATGGACTTTGTATTCTACAGTTCTTTCAGTTTTACAGCATTGCAATTGTTGTGCTGCGGCTGCGATCTGATCACCGGATGTCTAAGGCTCTGCTGTCCATCACCAGGTATGGAGGACTTTGACAAGTTTCTGCACGTTTAAACTCTTGGAAAGGAAGGTCTGATGTCCAAACTTGCTCCTGTGCTTTCGAAAGAAGAAGTTTGGTGTTCTTCTGTTAGTCCAACATATAGTTTTTTGAGTTTGGATATTTTTATATTTTTCAGCCCTAACATAGCCGATTGAGATGTTCTGTGCAGATAAATCTGACAGGGAAAGGAAAGTAGGTATCTACACTTTAGATTAGATACGCTTTAGATCCCCCATTTTTCATTTGAGGTAAACCGGGGGGGTGGGAGAATTATTCTTTTTGTTTACAATAATCAGGTGCTTTCCTTCTAATATTGGTGTTGTGTTTTTGCACAGTTGGAGGCATTATATGATTTGTGAGCCAGGGGGTGGAGTGTTGGGGAAATTGCATATTTCATATTGCTCATTAAGGTTGGCTCACAAATATCTATTATAGCCTCTAATATCCTGGTTATTGCATGACTCAACTTATTGGCATTTGAACTGCCTTATATGGTCAAGCTAGCCCCTCTCCTCAGGAATGCAAAGGTCATATTGTTGCTTACAGGGTGTTGGCTGGGGGGTGGGCTTTTCCCTTATACAAGTTCTATATTACCACAGCAAAAACCTATATGAGTCAGTCTCAACCAGAACAGCCATGAGGCACGTGTCTGGTCCTGGTCACCTATGCCATGAAAGGGACCCATGGCGGGAAACAAGCACCTTTAGTTAAGTATTCTTGATATTTTCTTTATCTTTATCTGTCATTACTTGTAATAAATGTTATATTTTTTAAGTATTTGTGTGATCTCTCTTTGCACATATCGAACACAACCCCAAAAACGTGACAAGAGATTGGTGCACGCAGTAAGCGGTAACGGGCTGTTACCCTCCCCCCCAATCTCCTATCCCTATCTCCTCCTCACACACGATCGGTGTGTGAAGAGGAGGACCCGGTAACAGCTTGTTACCGCAGTTTGTTGACATCATGTGACCGGCTGTGATTAGATACAGCTGGTCACATAGCACAGAGCCAATTTCATTGGCTCTTTACCCTGATCAGGGTTGGGCTTTGTCCGAGGGACAAGCCTGAACACTGATCGCCGTGCTGCGCGCCCCAGGGCGCGCATGAGCGGCGTGCACGCTGAAGCTCCTCAATGTTGGAAGTGACCGGCTGTGATAGGACACAGCCGGTCACGTGGTACAGAGTCAATTTCATTGGCTCTTTACCCCAATCATGGATGGCTGGAGTCCCGAGGGACACGCCCGATTCCCGATCGCAGCGATGTGGGCCTGCAGAGAGGCAGAAATGGGAGGACGTCAAATGATGGCCTCCCAGGATGGGGAGTGCACCTTGCCGGCGTATTATTACTATACGCCGGTAAGGAAGGGGCTAATTAGCACCTTAACCACTTACCGCCCGCCCACTGTCAAATGACGGCGGGGCGGTGCGGCTCTCATTCTGCAACAATGTCATATGACGTCGCCCAGAAAGCACGCTGCCGCAAGCCCTAGGGGGCACGAGGTGCGCCGATCGTGGTCAAGCCATGTTGCCAGGACACGGCACGGCCCCGATCTGTGTAAAGAGCCACGACCGCAGCTCTTTAACCATGTGATCGGCTGTGACCAATCACAGCCGGTCACATGTAAACAAGGAAGTGACGTAATCGGCACTCCTTGCTTCACAGGACGTATAGTGATGTAATCAGGGCACTGATCATCAGTGCCCTGATTACAATTGACCACCAGTGCCAGCAACCAGTGCCCACCCCAGTGCCAGCAGTAAGTACCCACCTGTTGCAGCAGTCAGTGCCCACAAGTGCCCGGCAGTAGCACCAATCAGTGCCCATTAGTGATGCCAGTCAGTGCTGCCTATTAGTGCCGCCTATTAGTGCCGCCTATCAGTGCTGCCAATCACTGCTGCCCATCAATGCCCATCATTGCCCATCTGTGCCGCCTATCTGTGCCCACCAGTGCCGCCTATCTGTGCCCGCCAGTGCCGCCTATCTGTGCCCACCAGTGCCGCCTATCTGTGCCCACCAGTGCCCACCCATCAGTGCCCACCCATCAGTGCCCACCCATCAGTGCACCTATCAATGCCCATAAGTGCGGCATATTAATACCTCCTCCTCAGTGCCCATAAGTGCTGCCTCATCGGTGCCCACCAGTGCCACCTTCTCAGTGGCGCCTCAGAAGCCACACATCAGTAAAGGAGAAAAATTACTTATTTACAAAATTTACTGACAAAAACTAAGAAAAACTTTTTAAAAGTTTTGGTCTTTTTTTTTTTTTAAATAAAAGACCCAGCAGTGATTAAATACCTCCAAAATAAAGCTCTATTTGTGTGAAGAAAATGATAAAAATTTCACATGGTTACAGTATAGCATGTTATTCAAAATGTGACAGCGCTGAAAGCTGAAAAATGGCCTGGGCAGCAAGGGGGTGAAAAGTGCCCAGTATTGAGGTGGTTAATCAGCCACAGAACCTGTGTAATTAATGTGTGTCCTGGATTAAAGGTATGATGCGGAAACCCTAGCGGAGACACACCCCCTTCACACAGCACGCAGGAACATGAGACAAGGCTGCTAATCAGCTAGAGATCCCTCCTGTGTGACCTTTTTTCTATTGGGGTCACAAAAACTTGTCAGAAGTGATTCATGCAGATAGAAGAAACAACAGAAGGAAATGACACTTAGTGCTCTTAATTGAGACATGTACACACTATATGGCTATATGCTTTGTTCATATTTCATGCCGGAGGTTTACAACCACTTTAAGGTCAACTCTCTCAAGAACTTGTTCTAGCCAGCTCAGTAGATGTTTTAAAAAATAGCTGAATGCATGCCTAAATGCACAAAATATTACCGCATATTAATATTTAGAGGTAATGACAGGGTTAGTTGATGCAGATAATATTTAAATGCTTTATGAGGGATCAGGAAGATATTTTTTTCCGCCCACTAAGTGAACTGGATCCATGCTTTATTGGGGGTTTTTGCCTTCCTCTGGATCCTTTGTGGGTATAGGATTGTGTATATGGACTAGTGTTTCTTTTAAAGCTGACTAACTATGTAGGGAATCCTCTTCCCTCCTACACTTAGCACATCTTTCTTTGTACATGCTCCCAGACTGTTTACTAGAGTGATACACCATAGTTACATCTGAAAATGCAAGCAATATATAGAAAGTATTATCAAACAACCATGCATGGGCAACAAAACACTTCATTTTTTTTCCTTGAGAATGTATTTTTCTAATTAGAACCAGGGTGTATAAAAATCGATGTTTTTTTTTTAAAAAAAGAATCGTTTTTATAAAATGTATGTTAATAAAATGTCTTTGGAGTAATCTAAAGATTGTTTTCTATTTAAGATACATTAATAATTTTGTTTATTCGGCATGAAATGGAGCTTAGTTATGTAGCATGAGGCTATTTATTCTGCTTTATTTACATTTTTGGTAAACTCCTTCAATGAATCCAAGCTCTGCAAGCTGCTATAACATGCACTGCATTGATGCATTCACACAATTTCACAGCAACCATGAATTAAAACAAAGTTTAGGAATATCCCTTTATCCCATTGTTTTGCAAATCTATGTACACTACAAACTGTATGATTGAATCGGTCCTGATATTGCAGTTTTACTAACTGGACAGCTTTTTATTCTAAATAGGAAACCTTCAGTTTGTTTGCAAATATTAAAGATTGTAACTACCAGCAAGAATAAGTCCTTACATTTAAAGAGCACCTGTCATTTCAGATCCATCATGGCAGTGCCTGTTAGCGAGCATCCACTCCCCTGCTGCCACCACGTCCCTCACCTTGTTGTGTCACTGCCGCATCACCAGTCATCCCATTAAAGTGAAAGGGACTGTCAGTGAGTCAACAGCGAGTAACAGGAGAAGCCGCTGCGTGACAGAGATGACAGTTTCTTTTTAAAAATTATGATTTAAAATCGAGTTGATTTAACTGCTTCCCGACCGCGCGCCGTCTTTTCACGGCGGCAGTCGGGGAGCTGGGCGTGAATCGCTGTAAATAAACGGCGATTCGCATTTTGGCCACCAGGGGGCGCGCGGGCGCCGCCGGCGGCACCCGCCGCACTCCTGAGGAGTGTGCCCGCGGCTCGGGCGGACCCGATGTCCGCCGGCGAGCCGCGATGAGCGGCTACAGGGAAAAGAAGGGGAACCGCCAATGTAAACACGGCGGTTTCCCGCCCTGTCAGTAGGGCATGGGTGATCTACTGATCCCTGTCACTGGGATCAGTTAGATCTCTCATGCCCATGTTAGCCCAACCCCCCCACAGTAAGAACACACCCAGGGAACACTATTAACCCCTAGCTCTCCCCCCCAGGTTAACCCCTTCACTGCCAATGACATTTATACAGTAATCAGTGGACATTTCAATTTCTGATCGCTGAATAGATGTCATTGGTCCCAAAAAAGTGTCAAAAATGTCCGACATGTCCGCTGCAATATCCCAGTACCGCTAAAAATCGCAGATCACCGCCATTACTAGTAAAAAATAAAAAAAAAATAAAAACCCCAGAAATGAATTCTCATCATCCGTAAACGCGGCCACTTTTGCGCAAACCAATCAATGAACGCCGATTGCGATTTTTTTTTATCCCAAATATGAGGAAGAATATAAATCGGCCAAAAACTGTGAAAAAAAATGTTTTTTTATATTTTTTTTTTGGATTTGAATTTTAGCAAAAAGTAAGAAATTTGGGTTTTTTTTGCAAAATGGTCGCTCTTCTTTTGTTTATAGCGGCGATCAGAAATGACGCAGAGGCGATCAAATACCACCAAAAGAAAGCTCTATTTGTGGGAAAAAAAGGACGCAAATTTTGTTTGGGTACAACGTCGCACGACCGCGCAATTGTCCGTTAAAGCGACGCAGTGCCGAATCGCAAAAAGTGCTCTGGTCCTAAAGCTGCAAAACCTTCCAGGGCTGAAGTGGTTAAATAAAGCCTTTTTACTAATGATTTAAATCAGGATTTAAATCAAATCCACCCTGATTAGAACTGAATTTGTGTGTGTGTACCCTGAGCTTCAGCTATCCAGCTCTATAAGCAGGCTTAAACTGGCAAAAGTGAATAGAAGCTTCAAGTGTCACCTGCTGGATGTAAATATGAAATAATTATCTGCAAAATGTAAGATTTGTCTTTTTTTAACACAAAAATTTTCTTAAACCCTAATTAAAAAAAAAAAACATTCCCTAAGTAGAAGAAAAGTACAGAACATAGGAAACAGAGGATGTACAAACCCATATTTTTCAATGGATCCACTCTGCAGCAGAGTAGTATAACACAGATTGTGAGCCATCATTATAGACGGGTACAGGGATGAAAAATCAAGAGTGGCAATAGGGACATCATAATACCTAAAGAAAACAATAATATATATTTTGTTGGCAATGGCATCAGTATAAAAATACAAAAATTAACATCAATCCACATTTAACTTATCTTAGCGTACATTTTTTATTTGTACTATGTAGTTCACTTTGGCTGAAATCAGCAACACTTTCTCTTTCGTTCATTGACAGGCGCAGCCTCTTATGACATGTGGGGTTATGTACCTTTCACTAGGAGCGGACTAGGCAGAACATAGTTCAACTAAAAGCAGACACAGCCCCTCCCAGGGGGCAGTCCTCACTTGGCATAACCCCTCCACCCTGCTAAGCAACTCAGTTTTTTTCTGCCTAGTACAAGGAGTAGGACCTGGCTCCCTGCTGGGATCTGCGTTTCCCCCGTTTCTTTTTCTCAAGACTTCTGATGAAGACTGCAATCAAGCAGCCGGCTGGGTGACAAGCTGGATATCCTAGATCCAGGAAGTCTCCCCAGCGCGGCCAACGGGCGCAAGCCGACCCTTAGCTGCACGCAGGGTCGGCGGGTTAATTTTCTTGCCAGTGCACCTAGGACCGGGTCCGTGGGCTCGCGTCACGGGTGTCGCATGGCCGGCAGCTCCCCCTGAAATTGCGGGGTGGCAGGTCTGTCTCAGGTGGCAACCCGCTATGCCCGTCGGGACTGGTGAGTACACTCCCCCCCCAGGGGTGCGGGGGGGGGGCAGGCGGGTGGTGTCCCCCTCCTGGGGTGTAGATGGGCCTCGTTTTTCCTGCCCCCTCTTCTCCCCCTCCCCCATCCATTTTCCGGGGTTTCGCTGCGTTCATCGGGCTGCCTGTCTGTCCCCTGGGTGTGCGGCGGCCGGCACCAGTGTGCGGGTCCGGCCGCCATTTTCTTGTGGCCAGCCGCGTGCTGTAGCAGCGGCCGCCATTTTGCAGTGGCCGGCCGCATGCTCGGCCTCTAGTGCACACGGCGGCCAGGTTTGTGTGGTCCGCCGTGTGCTGGCTTGTGTATGGCTGGCCGCGGGGGCGGTCCTGTGGCCTCTTGGCGCCATTTCCTCTGTCTGCGTTTTCTCCACGTGGGCACACGGAGCAGCAGCAAGGGGGCGACGGCGGCGGTGGCAGCATCAGCAAGTAGCAGCACCTCCCGGTTTCTGGTAGGGCGTGGTGGGAAGTGCTGCTGGGTGCCTCTGGGTCCCTGTGTGATGGCAGCTGGGGTGGTGTGGGGCACCTGGTCCGTCTTCCCAAGGTAGGATTTTGGGCCTTGCAGGTGTCCCTGGGGTGCAGCGCAATGGCGGCGGAAGCGGGTGCTTCCACTTCAGAGGTCTCCGGGCGCGCTGGGACCTGTGGCTCCTCTGGATAAGTTAACTGCAATCCTGGAGGAATTTTTCTCCCGGGTGGGGCTGATCCGTGACCGGGGGGTGGCAAGAAAACGGCCACCCCCTGCCCCGTCTTCCGGGGAGGACTCAGAGCCCGCGGTAACGAGGACCCCCCAGGAACTGTCAGAGGGCGAGCTCGGGGGCTTCTCCGATGAGGAGGAGTCCTCAGGGGCCACTGTGGCGCGTGAGGGGGCCCTGGTGGGGTCATTGGTCTCAGCCATCCGGGAGACGCTGAGGCTGGGCCCGGCTGGGGCTGCACAGGAGGTGGTGTACGCTTTTGGGTCACACAAGCCGGCACGGGCTCCTAAGGTGTTCCCTTATTTGCCATATTTCAATCAGTTTGTCTATAAGGAATGGCAACGCCCTCAGAGTTCTTTCGCCATGCCTAAAGGTTTTTCTGTGTGTTATCCCTTTGAGGATACTCTGCTACAGAAGTGGATGTCCCCTGTGGTGGACCCACCCGTGGCCCGCCTGAACAAGACGACTCTATTCCAATGGAGGGCTCTCCGTCCTTTAAGGACACAGCCGATAGGCGGACTGAGGCGGTGTCCAAGGCGATGTTCCTGGTGGCGGGGTCGGCCATGCGGCCGGCACTGGCTTCGGTGCTGGTAGCGCAGTAGCTCACGGAATGGGCGACCATTTTGCACCGGGACTTGGGGGGCCTCCAGGTTCCCCCTGAATCTGTGCAGCTGGCTGACCAGCTGGTGCAGGGCCTTACGTACCTTTGTGATGCGGCCCTAGACATGGCTCCCATGCTGTCGAAGCGGTCTATTTTTGCAGTCATTATTAGACGGCTGCTTTGGCTTAGATGCTGGTCGGGTGACCAAGCGTCAAAGAAGGGGCTAACGGATCTGCCTTTCCAGGGCGGTCGGCTGTTCGGGCCTTCCCTGGATGATGTCATTAAGGATTTCACAGGGGGGGGGGGGGGGAGAGAGTACTTTCCTCCCAGAACCCAGACGGTGTAAGGAGCATCGGTGTAGACAAGGTCCCCCTTTCTCTACTCAGAAGCGTTTTTTTCGTTCGCCCTGCGCAGCGAGCAAAGGCTCTCGCGGGGGGGGGGGGGGGGGGCA
>BLSH010214519.1:376408-399702 GCA_018402905.1 Glandirana rugosa | reverse complement strand
TTGCAGACTCTATAACTTTCACAAAGACCAAATAATATACACTAATTTTTTTTTTTTTTACCAAAGATAGGTAGCAGTATAAATTTTGGCCAAAATTTATGAAGAAAAATTACTAATTTGCAAAATTTTATAACAGAAACGAAGAAAAATTCATTTTTTTACAAAATTTTCGGTCTTTTTTTAATTATAGCGCAAAAAATAAAAAACCCAGAGATGATTAAATACCACCAAAAGAAAGCTCTATTTGTGTGAAAAAAAGGACGCAAATTTCATATGGGTGCAGTGTTGCATGACTGAGTAATTGTCATTCAAAGTGTGAGAGCACTGAAAGCTGAAAATTGGTCTGGTTGTTAAGGGGGTTTAAGTGCCCAGTTGTCAAGTGGTTAAATGTAAAGTTATGCACTTGGGGGCTAAGAATATGCATGCATCGTACATACTAGGGGGAGTACAACTGGGGGAATCCATAGTGGAGAAGGATCTGGGGGTGTTGGTAGATCATAAGCTTAATAATGGCATGCAATGCCAAGCTGCGGTTTCCAAAGCAACCAAAATCCTTTCTTGTATTAAGAGAGGTATGGACTCCAGAGATAGAGACATAATTTTGCCCCTGTACAAATCATTAGTAAGACCTCATCTGGAATATGCAGTTCAGTTTTGGGCACCTGTACTCAAAAAAGGATATCGGGGAACTGGAGAAAGTGCAGAGAAGGGCAACCAAACTAATAAGAGGCATGGAGGAGCTCAGCTATGAGGAAAGATTAGAGGATCTGAATTTATTCTCACTTGAGAAGAGGAGATTAAGGGGGGATATGATCAACATGTACAAGTATATAAGTGGTCCATATAGTGAACTTGGTGTGGAGTTATTTACTTTAAGGTCATCACAAAGGACAAGGGGGCACTCTTTATGTCTAGAGGAAAAAAGATTTCATCTACAAATACTGAAAGGTTTCTTCACAGTAAGAGCTGTGAAAATGTGGAATAGACTCCTTCCAGAGGTGGTTTTGACCAGCACAGTTGATTGCTTTAAAAAAGGCCTGGATTCTTTCCTTAATGTAAATAATATAACTGGGTACTAACATTTTTAGGTAAAGTTGATCCAGGGTGAATCCGATTGCCTCTCGGGGAATCAGGAAGGAATATTTCCCCCGTTATAGCAAATTGGATCCATGCTTTGCTGGGGTTTTTTTGCCTTCCTCTGGATCAACTGTGGGTGAAGGATTGTATATGGCATGATTTGGTTGTGTGTATGTGTGCGTATGTATGTATGTATGTGTATATGTGTATATATATATATATATATATATATATATATATATATATATATATATATATATATGTGTATGTATATATATATATATATATATAAAAATGTGTTTTTTTTTTGTTGGTTGAACTGGATTAACTTGTGTCTTTTTTCAACCTGACTAACTATGTAACTATGTAACTTATGACACATGGGGTTATGCTCATCCTACTAGGAGTAGCCTAGGCAAAACAAACAAAAGTGTAGGTTGGCCCCTCCTCCCCCGTTCTCCCTTTAGCATATAATCCCCCTGCTCTGTACAGCACATTAGTTCGTAACAAGCCGTACAAATCCAACGCAGAGGGGTGGGTGCTGCGTCTGTCAGTGTACTCAGAGAAAAGGATTTTACGGTAAGTTATGCAAAAAATCCCTTTTTCTCTTCCGTTCACTGACAGACGCAGCATTCTTATGACACATGGGGACGTCCCAAAGCTGTGCCAATCAAGAGGGGTGGGCAAAACCATAACAACTGTACCCAACAGAAAAACATCCTCTCAGGCGGCGCTAACCGCGCCTATACTGCTGCTTGTAATACCTTGCAGCCAAAAGCAGCCTTCGAGGATGCTGCAACATCAATTTTGTAGAGACACGGAGGCTTGGTGTCTAAACGCCCAGGACGTACTAACTGCCCTCAATACCTGGGACTCAATAGCCAAGCCGTCAAAACCAGCGAGGGTTGAGCAGGGTGCAAGATGGGCCCCTGCAACAGCAGGTCCCCCTGAAGCGGAAGCCTCCACGTAACCTCTGCCACTATCCGTACTACGTTGGTGTACCAAGGGCGCCGGGGCCAAGCCGGAGCTACTCGGATTGTCGGGATTTCCTCCGCCTCTACCTCACGTATGACCCGCGGTAGAGCCTTTATAGGAGGAAAAATGCACAGCAGCCGATACTGCCCTCGAGGCCTGTGAAACACTGCCCCCCAAAGGATCAGAGCTGCCTCCACGGCTGTTGCCTTGCACACCTGAGACACGGAGGCTTGGTGTCTAAACGCCCAGGACGTACTAACTGCCCTGGTGGAATTAGCAGTGACTGGAAATGGGGGAACCTTACCCCGAATCTCATATGCATGAGTCACGGTCTTTCATATCCAACGAGACACGGTAGCGGACGAGGCCACCATACCTTTGCGCGACCCTTCCGTCAGCAAAAATAAAGAATCAGACTTCCGAAAGGAAGCTGTAGAACTTAAATACACCCGCAAGGCCCTCATCACATCCAAAGAATGCAGCTCAACTTCTTTGGGATGTGATGGGTGCGGGCACAATGAGGGGAGAACAATATCCTCATTTAAATGAAAGGAAGAAACCACCTTCGGAAGAAAAGAAGGGGAAGGTCGCAAAACTGCCTTGTCCTTATGGAGGACCAAGTAAGGTGACTTGCAGGATAATGCTGCTAACTCCGACACCCGCCTGGCGGATGTGATAGCTACCAGAAAGGCCACCTTCTGCGACAACAACTGTAAGGGAATGTCCCTAATCCTTTCATATGGCGGTTTCTGCAACACAGAAAGCCCCAGATTCAAATCCCACGGTGCCAAAGGCGACCATTACCGGGGAGCCACATGACGTACCCCCTGTACAAATGTACGGATCAATGAATGAGACGCCAAGGGCCGTTGAAAAAGAACCGCCAGGGCCAAAATCTGCCCCTTAAGCGTACTTAACGCCAGGTTCTTGTCCAGACCTTTCTGTAAAAATGCCATTACTCTGGATACTCTAGAAGAGCGGGGGTTCCAACCCCCTGCCTCGCACCAGGTAATGTAGGCCTTCCAGGTCCTATGATAAATCTTACGTGAGGAACTCTTACGTGCTTTTATCATAGTCGGGATTACGGAGTCCGAGACACCCCTATCCCTCAATACCTGGGACTCAATAGCCAAGCCGTCAAAACCAGCGAGGGTTGAGCAGGGTGCAAGATGGGCCCCTGCAACAGCAGGTCCCCCTGAAGCGGAAGCCGCCACGTAACCTCTGCCACTATCCGTACTACGTTGGTGTACCAAGGGCGCCGGGGCCAAGCCGGAGCTACTCGGATTGTCGGGATTTCCTCCGCCTCTACCTCACGTACGACCCGCGGTAGAGCCTTTATAGGAGGAAAAATGCACAGCAGCCGATACTGCCCTCGAGGCCTGTGAAACACTGCCCCCCAAAGGATCAGAGCTGCCTCCACGGCTGTTGCTGCACTTCCTGTTCCGCCCTGATGGTTTACGTACGCCACCTCCGTGGCATTTGACCGACTGAACCAGAACCAGGCGGCGCAGCCCTACTGTCCCACTGGACAGGCAGAGCTTGATCGCTCTCAGTTCCGGTATCTACATCGACCAATTGAGGGGAAGAAAACTTCTTCCCCCTTTAGGGCCGGAACCTGAACCCCCCAAACCAAGGTTTCCCAGGACTGACACTCCGACCTGATCGGCCTGTCCAGGGATAGAGGATATTTGTCCCACCGCGACTAAATTGCCTTCCGCAGGAGCCGAGTGTTCTGGGCGTAAGGTATCGCTTCGCAAGTCGACCTCCTGAGCCCCAACACTCGTATACAGAACCGTAAGGAGAACCACTGGCGCGATCACAGGGTTCGCCCTGCCTAAAGCATTAGAAGCTTGCTTGGTGTTAGGAACACCCCAGCTTGTACCGTGTCCAGAATCAGACCCAGGTAACTCCAGCCAGCAAGCCGGCGTTCAAGATGACTTCTGTCTGCTGAGCGCCTGACTGGCGCCTAGAGGCGCCTCCTGCCGCTTCTGCGGAAGCCTCACGTTTGAGGGGAAGGCCTTTTCTGGGGGGCAGAGTGCAACCCCCAGAAACCGGCCCCCCACCCGTGAGGCGGGTGGGGGCCACCCATCATGCGGAGGCAGGCTTGTCCTCCGCTTTTTCGGGCTTAGGCTGCCAGGGCTTTTTGCTGTGGCCTGTGAACGCCTTCCCGGCCTTGCCCGCTGGGCCGGGCGCCCGAAAAAACTTCTTCTGACCAGAAGAGACAGGACCCTGCCTACAACGACGATCTTGTCGCTTCGGCTCTGGAAGGAAAGTACTCGTGAATCCTTAATAATCCTATCCAACTGTGGGCCAAACAGACACCCTCCCTGAAAGAGCAGGTCTGCCAGAGCTTTCTTTGAAGCCTGGTCGCCCGACCAAGAGCGGAGCCACAGCACCCGGCTGATGACAATTGAAAAAACAGACATTTTTAACAATATGGGGAGAAGATCCAAAGCCACATGGCATATGTAGTGGAGACCTTCTTCCAAATGTTGCATCCGCTGTACCTCAGCCTGTGCACATTCACTAGACAAACTAGTGCACAGTGCGGCAGCGTGCTCGCAAAGAGACTGTGCCGCCATAGCAGTTGCTAGCGCCGGCCGCATGGCTGACCCAGCCAACCAGAATAGTGCTTTAGACACTGTCTCTGTGCGGCGATCGGCCGCCTCTTTAAAGGATGGAGACCCCTCCAAGGGGATGGTGGTTGCCTTATTCACACGAGCCACGGCAGGGTCCACCATCGGGGAAGCCCATCTCTTAGTAAAGCCTTCCTCAAAGGGGTAGCAAACAGCAAAGCTTTTAGGCAAAGCCAAGGAACTTGGTGGCTTCTGCCATAACTTGAACACTGCCTGTTCAAACACCTGATCATAAGGGTAAGCCCTAGGGGACCTAGGGGGTCTTAAGCGGTCCACAAACATATGCGGACTCATGCGACCCCCCTGTTTGGTCCAGTCGCATAGAGTCGTGAATATCAGTGATCAGTGCTTCCACTATCGCTTTATCCCGCGAACTAGGAGCCTCCTGATCCTCTTCGCCCTCTGAGGGCGGCTCACCCTCTGAAAGATCCACAGGTGTGACCACTGAGGCGCTTTCTAGATCTGAATCCACCCCTGAGGAAAGAGGAGGGGGTGGGCGTTTCTGGGGGTCCCTCGGAACGGGCACCCCTGCCCGGGGACTAACTCCACAAACACCGCCCTCAGCTGTTCCAAGGACACTAATGATCCTGGGGTGGACTGTAGATCTGCAGGTATACCTGCCATAGAATTGCCAGCCTCTGACATTTCAGCCCGGCACCCCCGCTGTGTAACCACCACCTCTACCCCACAAATCAGCCAGGGAGACCCACCGCTACCGGCACCCAGGTAGCGCCAGCTATACTTGCTGTTTGATGCCTCAGCACTCCAACCGAAGAGCAATGCCCACGAACTGCTGCACATCAGGAGCTTGTTACTGTGTGTCAGCCATGCTTTCCAAGCAAAGACCGGAAGCCCACACCCGTTTTTAAGGACTTCCTGCACAAGGACTGCAGTTCTCCCAATCGACCACTGGAGGCCGCCAGAGAGCAGGCTGGAAACCGCATGGTTCTCAAACAATGGACGCTGCCATTACACACGTGCAGTCGGCCACGAACGAGCGGTGCTCCAAAATCCAATGGCGACGACCCACCTAACACATTGTTTCGGACGGTCGGTGCAGATTCGAACGGTTAGTGCAAAGGTGCCTGCGGGGGATTGAGGGGGGAGGGGAAGTGGGGGGAAGGCCTCTAACAGACCCCCACCGGCTGACCACCACAGAGCTGCCCAGGTGCCCACTCTCCATGCCTCTAGGGCGGAAGAGGGGTTCACTCACCAATCCGACGGGCGCAGCGGGTAGCCACCCGGAGCAGACTTACCTCCCCACTGAGAGGCATGCTGCTAGCCAGGCCACTGGACAGGCGAACCAGTCACTGGACTCTAGTGGGTTTTAGCCACTGGCTGCCCGAACGGAACGGGCGCTATGCGGCGGGCCCCCCTAGGGGGGATCGCATAGTGTCGGCCCGACTGGGGAAAGATTAGGATTCGAGATATCCTCTATACCACCAGCCAGCTTCTTGATAGCAGTCTTCATCAGATGAATCTTCAGGAGACCGCAGATCCCATAGGGAACCAGGTCTACTCCTTGCACTAGGCAAATAAAAACTGATGTGCTGTACAGAGCAGGGGGATTATATGCTAAGGTGAGACCGGCCCCCTGGGAGGGGCCAACCTACACTTTTGTTTGTTTTGCCTAGACTACTCCTAGTAGGATGAGCATAACCCCATGTGTAATAAGAATGCTGCGTCTGTCAGTGAACGGAAGAGAAATGTGAAAAGTAACCAGCAGAAACACTATCAAATGCAGCCAACAGATAATAAACATAGCTCAGTGCGTAGCCCAAAACTAAACATTAACCACTTGCACTAATCCCGGCTAGGCCAGTTGCACACAGACGTAATCATTTACTGATGTTTATACTCAGGATCTTGTTGACATCAGGATCCTGGGTAAAATGTTCCGTAAAGACCTTGCGTAAACACACATATAGACACGTAAAGGTGCGTACGTTTATAGAGGAGTAAAATTCTTCACTCCCAGTGTTGCAAAATACTAATTTATACATTTGTTAACATGCGCATAAGATGCATAAACGCACGTATGCACGTAAATTACTGCATTCAAATGTAAAATATAATATTTTTGTTTTACAGTTCTGTACTAATCGCTATATTACTGTTCTTTACCCACCTGTGTGCATTGTTCCATAGACAACAATGCATCTATCTACATTCAGATCAGTACAAATTAGGGATGCCCCGAATTTTGGCCGCTGAAAATTATCGGCATTTTCGGCCAAAAACTGTTTTCGGTATCAGCCGAAATAAAAAAAACGGCCCAATAATGACAGGAGGCAGGGTCCGCTCTGGGTACCGCCCATTGCAGGGGTATGAGTGCATCACATACCCCCGCAATGGATGCAGGAGGTGAGAACATTCACATTGCACAGATTGCACTGCTTGTAAGAGCCGTTCTGTGAATGAAACTGTCATGTAATTACACTTAATGCAGAGAGAGAGAGCTGTCAGATATTCACGCTGATGTCTGAGGTGAGCAGAACTAGACAGCTATCAAACGCTAGCCAATAGGATAGGGACTGGGCGGGTGTTTGATAGCTGTTCGGTCCCGCACACCTCCGACATTGTGAAGATCTGACAGCTTGCGTCTTTCTCTCTGCATTCAGTGCAATTACATGGCAGTTTCATGCACAGAGCGGCTCTTACAAGCAGCACGATATTTGCTATGTGAATCTTCTCTTCTGCCAGTGCCAATCAGTACCACATGCCAGTGCCACCTGTCAATGCAATCCAGTGCCAAATGCCAGTGCCACCTGTCAGTGCCACCTCATCTCTATCAGTGCCAATCGGGGCACCGGTCAGTGTCACCAATCAGTGTCACCAATCAGTGTCACCAATCAGTGCCGTCTGTCGGTGCCACCTATCAGTGCCAATCAGTGTTGCCTGTCAGTGCCCAGGCACAGGTAGGCTGCATATGACAATTGTATATAAAAAAAAGGGATTTTATTATAACTTACCGTAAAATACTTTTCTCTGAGTTCACTGACAGACGCAGCCTTCTTATGACACGTGGGGTTATGCTCATCTCACTAGGAGTAGACTAGGCAAAAACAAAAGCATAGGCTGGCCCCTCCCAGGGGGCCGTCCTCACCTTGGCATATAATCCCCCTGCTCTGCATAGCACATCAGTTTGTAACAAGCCGTACAAACTCAACGCAGAGGGGTGGGTGCTGCGTCTGTCAGTGAACTCAGAGAAAAGGATTTTACGGTAAGTTATAATAAAATCCCTTTTACTCTTCTGTTCACTGACAGACGCAGCCTTCTTATGACACGTGGGGACGTCCCAAAGCTGTGCCAATAAAGAGGGGTGGGCAAACTATAACAACTGTACCCAACAGAAAAACGCCCTCTCAGGCGGCGCTCACCGCGCCTATACTGCCGCTTGTAATACTTTGCGGCCGAAAGCAGCATCCGAAGATGCTGAAACATCAATTTTGTAAAACTTAGTAAACGTGTGCACTGAGGCCCAAGTAGCCGCTTTGCACACCTGAGACACCGAGGCCTGGTGTCTAAACACCCAGAAAGTACTAACTGCCCTGGTGGAATGAGCCGTGACTGGAAACGGGGGAACCTTGCCCCGAATCTCATATGCATGAGTCACGGTCCTCCTTCTCCAACGAGAAATGGTAGCTGACGAGGCCGCCATGCCTTTGCACAACCCTTCTGTCAGCACAAATAAAGAATCAGACTTCCGAAAAGAAGCTGTAGAAAATAAATACACCCGCAAAGCCCTCACCAAATCCAAAGAATGCAGTTCAACTTCTTTGGGATGTGACGGCTGCGGACACAATGCGGGAAGAACAATATCCTCATTTAAATTAAAAGAAGAAACCCCCTTCGGAAGAAACGAAGGGGAAGGTCGCAAAACCACCTTGTCCTTGTGAAGGACCAAGTAAGATGACTTGCAGGATAACGCTGCTAACTCAGACACCCGCCTAGTGGATGTGACAGCAACCAGAAAAGCCACTTTCTGCGACAACAGTCGCAAGAGAATATCCCTGATCTTTTCATATGGTGGCTTCTGCAGCACAGAAAGCACCAGATTCAAATCCCACGGTGCCAGAGGCGACCGTATCCGAGGAGCCACATGACGTACCCCCTGTACGAATGTACGGAACAATGAATGAGACGCCAAGGGCCGTTGAAAGAGAACCGCCAGGGCCGAAATCTGACCCTTAAGCGTACTTAACGCCAGGTTCTTGTCCATTCCCTGCTGCAAAAAAGTCAGCACTCTGGACACTATATAAGAGCGGGGGTTCCAACCCCCTGCCTCGCACCAGGTAATATAGGCCTTCCAGGTCCTATGATAAATCTTACGTGAGGTATCCTTACGTGCTCCAATCATAGTAGGGATCACGGAGTCTGAGACACCCCTATACCTCAACACCTGGGACTCAATAGCCCAGCCGTCAAAGCCAGCGAGGGTAAAGCCGGGTGCAAGATGGGCCCCTGAGACAGTAGGTCTTCGCGAAGTGGAGGACGCCACGGAACATCTGTCACCATCCGTACTACGTCGGCGTACCAAGGGCGCCGAGGCCAATCCGGTGCTACCAGGATTGTCGGGATTCTCTCTGCTTCTATCCTGCGCAGAACCCACGGTAGAAGCTTTAGAGGAGGAAAGATGTACAGAAGCTGATAGCGACCCCAAGGCGCAACCAGAGCGTCCGAGGCGACCGCCAGCGGATCTTTTGTTCTGCACACGAAGGTCTGTACCTTGTGATTGAACCTGGAGGCCATGAGGTCCACCTGCCAATTTTCCATGCCTGGGATGTAGATCGCAGAGAGAGCTGGCACGTAAAGTTCTGCCCACTGAAGGTTCAGACCCGCCTCTGCGGCTGCTGCTGAGCTTCTTGTTCCGCCCTGATGGTTCACATAAGCCATAGCCGTGGCATTGTCCGACTGAACCCGGGCAGGGAGGCCTCGCAGCCTTTCTGACCAACGGGACAGACAAAGTCTGATCGCTCTCAGTTCCAGTACATTTATTGGAAGACAAGCTTCCTGCGCTGACCAACGACCCTGGGCAGAGAACTGACCCAGGACCCCAGCCCAATAGGCTGGCATCCGTCGTTACTATCGACCAATTGAGGGGGAGAAAACATTTCCCCAACTTTAGGGCCGGAGCCCGAATCCACCAAATCAAGGATCCTCGGGACTGATGGTCCAACCTGATCAGTCTGTCTAGGGATAGGGGAGATTTGTCCCATTGCGACAAAATCGCCTTCTGCAAGAGCCGCGTGTGACTCTGGGCGTAAGGTATCGATTCGAAAGTCGACACCATGAGCCCCAACACCCGCATACAGAACCGTAAGGAGGGAAACTGGCGTGATAGCAGGGTTCGCACTGCCGCCTGAAGTGTCAGGAGCTTGCTCGGTGGTAAAAACACCCTTGCCTGAACAGTGTCCAGAATCAGACCCAGATATTCCAGCTGGCAGGATGGAGCCAATGATGACTTCTGCAGGTTGATTAGCCAACCGAACTCCTCTAACGTGGACACCGTAATTGTCACGTTCTCCTCCAGAGCTGTAGCAGACTCTGCTCTCAGGAGTAAATCGTCGAGGTATGCTACTACCGCAATACCTCTCTGCCTCAGCCGCGCCAGCATAGGAGCCACCACCTTGGTGAACACTTGGGGAGATGAGGCCAACCCGAAGGGAAGTGCCGCAAACTGGTAATGCAGATCCCCCACTGCGAAGCGTAGAAAACGCTGGTGACTGTGACAAACTGAAACATGGAGATACGCGTGCCTGATATCCAGGGACGCCATGAATTCCCCTTGGTGCAGGGTGGCCACGACCGAGCGGATGGACTCCATCCTGAATCTCTTCGGCTTTACGAAATGGTTTAATGCCTTCAGGTCCAGAACTGGCCTGACACCGCCCTTTTTGGCCAACACAAAGAGGTTTGAGTAAAACCCACAAAATCTTTCCCCCGTGGGTACCGGTACAATCACTCCCTGTTCGGCTAGCGCCCAAACGGCGCCTAGCAGAGCCTCCCGACGCCCCTGAGGGAGTCTAAAGTTCGAAGAGAACAACCTTTCTGGGGGCAGAGAGATGAATTCTATCCTGTACCCGGAGGACACCACCTCCAGTACCCACCGATCGGTGATGCGGGCAGTCCATCTGTCTGCGAACCCCAGCAACCGGACCCTCACCCATAAGTCGGGCGGGGGCAACCCATCATGCGGAGGTTGATTTATCCTTCGCTTTTTCGGACCTAGGCTGCCAAGGCTTTTTACTGTGCCTAGGGGAAGCCTTACCGGACTTGAAGCCCTTACCCGCTGAGCCAGGCGTCTGAAAAACTTCTTCTGACCTGAAGAAACAGGGCCCTGCCTACGGCGAACATCCCGCCGCTTCGGCTCTGAAAGGAAAGTACTCTTCCCCCCCGTGAAATCCTTAATGATTTCATCCAACTGTGGGCCAAACAGACGCCCTCCCTGAAAGGGAAGATCTGCAAGAGCTTTCTTTGAAGCCTGGTCACCCGACCAAAAGCAGAGCCGCAGCACCTGCCTGATAACAATTGCAAAAACTGACATTTTTGACAATATGGGAAGAAGGTCCAAGGCAGCATGGCATATGTAGCGGAGACCCTCTTCCAAATGTTGTGCCCGCTGCGCCTCAGCCTGTGCACATTCACAATTTAAACCAGTATGCAGTGTAGCAGCGTGCTCTTGAAGAGATTGTGCCGCCATCGCAGTCGCTAGCGCAGGCCGCATGGCTGACCCAGCCAACAAGAACAGTGCTTTAGACACTGTCTCCGTGCGGCGATCACCCGCCTCCCTAAAAGACGGTGACCCGTCCAAGGGAATGGTCGTTGCCCTATGCAGACGGGCCACTGGGGGGTCCACCATTGGGGAAGCCCATCTCTTAGTAAAGCTATCCTCAAAGGGGTAGCGAACAGCAAAGCTCTTAGGAAAGGCAAAGGAATTTGGTGGCCGTAGCCATTCCTTGAACACCGCCTGTTCAAACACCTGATCATAAGGGTAAGCCCTAGGGGACCTAGGGAGTTTAAGAGGTCCACAAACATATGCGGACTTATGTGACTCCCCTGCTTGGACAAGCCGCATGGAGTCGCGGATATCGGCGATCAGAGCGGCCACTATCGCTTTATCACGCGAAAAGGGAGCCTCCTGATCACCTTCGCCGTCTGAGGGCAGTTCACCCTCTGATAGGACCACAGGTGTGACCACCGAGGTGCTTTCTAGATCCGAATCCTCCCCTGAGGACTGAGGGGGGGGGGGGTGGACGTTTCTTGGGGCCCCCCAGAACCGGGTCCCCCACCCGGGGAAAGAATTCCCCAAATACCGCCCTCAGCTGTTCCAAGGACACAAAGGTTCCTGGAGTGGATTGTTGATCCGCAGGTACCCCTGCCATAGCATTGCCGGCCTCTGGCATCCCAGCCTTCCGGCACCCCCACTGTGTGACCACCACCTCTACCCCCCCAATCAGCCAGGGAGACCCGGGAGGATTGCACCCACCGCTACCAGCACCCAGGGAGAGCCAGCTATACTTGCGGTTTACGATGCCTCAGCACTGTGACCGGAATGAGCAAATGCCAAACAACCCAATGCACTCCAAGAGCCTGCATCCGAGCGTCAGCCACGTTGTCGAAGTGAAACCGGAAGTATTTCTTTGGTCTTTAAACACACTTCCTATGACACGTGTGTAGTACCAAAAACGGTCACTGGGGGCCGCCAGAGGAAAGGCTGAAAACCACATGGTTACCAAACAAACGGAAGCTGCCATTCACTACAAGCAGAGCTTAACAGGAATAATGGCGCGGTCGGCGCGAACGAGCGGTGATCCACCGAATGGCAGCGGACCGCTTAACGCAGTGCTCCTAACGGTCAGTGCAAGACACGGTGATCCACACCGAATGGCGGCGAACCGCTTAACGCAATGCTCCGAACGGTCAGTGCAAGGTGTGGTACTGGGGGGGGGGGGGGGGAGTGGCGGGGAGGGGATGGGGGGAGATAATCCTCAAAGGGGTACCACCCCGTGTGTCCCAACTAACAGACCCCCCACCGGCCGGCTACCTCAGAAGCTGCTCAGGTGCCCGCTCTCCACGCCCTGGGGCGGAAGAGGGGTCCACTCACCAATCCGACGGGCGCAGCGGGTAGCCACCCGGAGCAGACTTACCTCCCCATAGAGAGGCATGCTGCTGGCCAAGCCTCTGGACAGGCGGACCCGTCACTGGGCTCTAGTGGGTTTTAGCCACTGGCCGCCCGCACGGAACGGGTGCTGTGCGGTGGGCCCCCGCTAAGGGTAGCTCGCATAGTGTCGGCCCGACTGGGGAAAGTTTTGGATTCGAGATATCCTCTATACCATCAGCCGGCTTCTTGATAGCAGTCTTCATCAGAAAAACTCTTCAGGAGACCGCAGATCCCATAGGGAACAAAGTCTACTCCTTGCACTAGGCAAATAAAAACTGATGTGCTATGCAGAGCAGGGGGATTATATGCTAAGGTGAGGACGGCCCCCTGGGAGGGGCCAGCCTATGCTTTTGTTTGTTTTTGCCTAGTCTACTCCTAGTGAGACGAGCATAGCCCCACGTGTCATAAGAAGGCTGCGTCTGTCAGTGAACGGAAGAGTAAAGGGATTTTATTATAACGTACCGTAAAATCCTTTTCTCTGAGTTCACTGACAGACGCAGCCCTTCATTAGACAAGTGGGTTTATGCTCATATCACTAGGAGTAGACTAGGCAAAATAAAACAAAAGCATAGGTTGGCCCCTCCCAGGGGGCCATCCTCACCTTAGCATATAACCCCCTGCTAGACAATAGCATATCGGTTCGTAAGAAGCCGTACAAACTCAACAGAGGGGTGGGTGCTGTGTCTGTCAGTGAACTCAGAGAAAATGATTTTACGGTAAGTTATAATAAAATCCCTTTTACTCTTGCGTTCACTGACAGACGCAGCCCTTTCATTAGAAAAATGGGGATGTCCCAAAGCTGTATCAATCAAGAGGGGTGGGCAATTATAACAACTATACCCAACAAAAAAAGCCCTCTCAGGCAGCGCCAGTCGCGCCTACACTGCCGCTTGCAAAACTTTGCGGCCAAAAGCAGCATCCACCGATGCTGAAACATCAACTTTGTAAAACTTAGTAAACGTGTGCACTGAGGCCCAAGTAGCCGTTTTGCACACCTGAGACACCGAGGCCTGGTGTCTAAAAGCCCAGGAAGTACTAACTGCCCTGGTGGAATGAGCCGTGACTGGAAAAAGGGGAACCTTGCCCCGAACTTCATATGCATGAGTCATGGTCTTCCTAATCCAACGAGAAATGGTAGCGGACGAGGCCGCCATGCCTTTGCGCGAACCTTCCGTCAGCACAAATAAAGAATCAGACTTCCGAAAAGAAGCTGTAGAAAACAAATACACCTGCAAGGCCCTCACCACATCCAAAGAATGTAGTTCAAATTCCTTGGGATGCGACGGGTGCGGGCACAATGAGGGAAGAACAATATCCTCATTCAAATGAAAAGAAACCACCTTCGAAAGAAAAGAAGGGGAAGGTCGCAAAACCTCCTTGTCCTTATGAAAGACCAAGTAAGGTGACTTGCAGGATAACGCTGCCAACTCAGACACCCGCCTAGCGGACGTAACAGCCACCAAGAAAGCCACTTTCTGCAACAATAACTGTAAGGGAATGTCCCTAATATTCTCATATGGTGGCTTCTGAAGCACAGAAAGCCCAAGATTCAAATCCCACGGCGCCAGAGGCGACCGTATCCAAGGAGCCACATGCCGTACACCCAGTACAAAAGTACGGATCAACGAATGTGACCCCAAGGGTCGTTGAAAAAGAAACTTCAGGGCCGAAATCTGACCCTTAAGCGTACTTAACGCCAGGTTCTTGTCCAGTCCCTGCTGCAGAAAAGTCAGCACTCTGGACACTGCACAAGAACGGGGGTTCCAACCCCCTGCCTCACACCAGGCAATATAGGCCTTCCAGGTCCTATGATAAATCATACGTGAAGAACCCTTACGCGCTTTAATCATAGTAGGGATTACGGAGTCAGAGACACCCCTATCCCTCAACACCTGGGACTCAATAGCCAAGCCGTCAAAGCCAGCGAGGGTAAAGCATGGTGCAAGATGGGTCCCTGAGACAGTAGGTCTTCGCGAAGTGGAAGACGCCACGGGACATCTGCCACCATCCGTACCACATCGGCGTACCAAGGACGCCGAGGCCAATCAGGAGCTACCAGGATTGTCGGGATTCCCTCTGCTTCAATCCTGCGCAGAACCCGCGGCAGAAGCTTCAGAGGAGGAAAGACGTACAGTAGCCGATACCGACCCCAGGGTGCTACCAGTGCGTCCGTGGTGACCACCAACGGATCGCTTGATCTGCACACAAAGGTCCATACCTTGTTATTGAATCTGGAGGCCATAAAGGTCCACCTCTGGCGTGCCCCATTTGAGGCAAATCTGGCGGAACACTTCTGGATGTAGGGACCATTCCCCCTGATCCAGAGTCCGGCGGCTGAGAAAGTCCGCCTGCCAGTTTTCCACGCCTGGAATGTAGATTGCGGAGAGAGCTGGCACGTGAAGTTCTGCCCACCGAAGGATCAGAGCCGCCTCTGCGGCTGCTGCCGAGCTTCTTGTTCCGCCCTGATGGTTCACATATGCCACAGCCGAGGCATTGTCCGACTGAATCTGGACAGAGAAGCCTTGTTGACCAACGGCATAGACAAAGTCTGATCGCTCTCAGCTCCAGTACATTTATCGGGAGACAAGCTTCCTGAGCTGACCAACAGCCCTGGGCAGAAAAATGACCCAGGACCTCTCCCCAGGCCGATAGGCTGGCATCCGTTGTTACTATCGACTAGAGCTGCACGATTCTGGCCAAAATGAGAATCACAATTTTTTTGCTTAGAATAAAGATCACGATTCTCGCAGCGTAATATATTAAATATACAAAAAAATTGGGCTAACAGCACGGTTTGGTTTTTGAAAGGGTCATTTTTCCAAAAAAATTGTGTTTAAAAGTCTGCTGCGCAAACAGCAGCTGACATAAAATATTGCAACAACCGCCATCTTATTCTCTAGGGTCTCTGCTAAAAAATATATATATAATGTTTGGGGGTTCGAAGTCATTTTCTAGCACAAAATAATGGATTTTTATTTGTAAACATCAAGTGTCAGGAAAGATTTAGTCTTTAAATGGTTAAACCAAACAACTATACAAGGGGAGTTCAATCAGAGTTCATTCCTTTGAAGTAAATTACTTTGCATCTCTTTTAGAGGCTTTTATCAATGGTGAATTCAGAACTGAATTCAGAACTTTCAGTCGCTCCGACTTGAAGACTTCAGGCGACTTGCAATGACTGTTATTAGTGTCAAGTCGCGATGAGTCGCCCCACAAGTCGGACCCCATTAACTGCACTGAAAATCGCGGTAATGCCCAATGGAGATCGCAGGGGGGGGGAGGGGTGGATCGAGATCGCGATTTTAATACGATTAATCGTGCAGCTCTACTATCGACCAATAGAGGGGGAGGAAACATTTTCCTAATTTTAGGGCTGGAGCCCGAATCCACCAAACCAAGGATCCCCAGGACTGATGATCCAACCTGATCAGTCTGTCTAGGGCTAGGGGAGATTTGTCCCATTGCGACAAAATCGCCTTCTGCAGGAGCCGAGTGTGACTCTGAGCGTAAGGTATCGATTCGAAAGCCGACACCATGAGCCCCAATACTCGCATACAAAACCGTAAGGAGGACCACTGGCGTGATAACAGGGTTCGCACTGCTGCCTGAAGTGTCAGAAGCTTGTTTGGACGTAAAAACACCCTTGCCTGCATGGTGTCCAGAATCAGACCCAGGTATTCCAGACGGCAGGAAGGAGTCAACGACGACTTCTGCAGGTTGATCAGCCAACCGAAATCTTTTAATGTGGACACCGTGATTATCACGTTCTCCTCCAGAGCTGCGGCCGACTCTGCTCTCAGGAGTAAATCGTCGAGGTATGCTACCACCGCAATACCTCTCTGTCTCAACAGCGCCAGCATCGGGGCCACCACCTTGGTGAACACTCGGGGAGCCGAAGCCAGACCGAAGGGGAGAGCCACAAACTGGTAATGCAGATATCCCACTGCGAAACGCAGGAAACACTGGTGCCTGTGACAAACTGGAACGTGGAGATACGCGTCCTTGATATCCAGGGACGCCATGAATTCCCCTTGGTGCAGGGCGGCCACGACCGAGCGGATGGACTCCATCCTGAATCTTTTTGTCTTTACAAAGCAGTTTAGTGCCCTCAGGTCCAGAACTGGCCTGACACTGCCCTTTTTGGGCAACACAAAGAGGTTTGAGTAAAACCCGTGAAATCTTTCCACCGTGGGTACCGGTACGATCACCCCCTGTTCGGCAAGCGCCCGAACAGCGCCTAGAAGCGCCTCCCGACGCCCCTGAGGGGGTCTCAAGTTTGAAGGGAAGAACCTTTCTGGGGGTAGAGAGATGAATTCTATCCTGTACCCAGAGGACACCACCTCCAGCACCCACCGATCGGTGATGCGGGCAGTCCATCTTTCTGCGAACCCCAGTAACCGGCCCCCCACCCGAGAGTCAGGCGGGGGCAACCCATCATGCGGAGGTTGACTTATCCTTTGTTTTTTCAGACTTCCGTTGCCAGGGCCTTTTACTGGGCCCAGCGGAAGCCTTACCGGACTTGAAGCCCTTACCTGCTGAGCCGGGCGCATGAAAAAACTTCTGGCCTGAAGAAACAGGGCCCTGCCTACGGCGAAAATCCTGCCGTTTTGGCTCTGGAAGTAAAGTACTCTTCCCTCCCGTGAAATCCTTAATGATTTCATCCAACTGTGGGCCAAACAGACACCCTCCCTGAAAGGGAAGATCTGTAAGAGCTCTCTTTGACGCCTGGTCGCCTGACCAAGAGCGGAGCCACAGAACCCGCCTGATAACAATTGCAAAAACAGACATTTTTGACAGTATGGGAAGTAGGTCCAATGCAGTATCGCATAGGTAGCGGAGACCCTCTTCCAAACGTTGTGCCCGTTGCACCTCAACCTGTGCACACTCACAAGTCAAACCGGAGTGTAATGTGGTAGCGCACTCGAAAAGAGATTGCGCCGCCAGAGCTGGCCGCATGGCTGACCCAGCCAACAAGAACAGTGCCTTAGACACTGCCTCCGTGCGGCGATCGGCCACCTCTTTAAAAGACGGAGACCCCTCCAAGGGAATGGCCGTTGCCTTATTCAGACAGGCCACCGGTGGGTCCACTGCTGGGGAAGCCCATCTCTTAGTAAAACTATCCTCAAAGGGGCAGCGAACAGCAAAGCTTTTGGGTAAAGCAAAGGAATTTTGCGGCCGCAGCCATTCCTTGAACACCACTTGTTCAAAAACCTGATCATAAGGGTAGGCCCTGGGGGACCTAGGGGGCTTAAGCGACCCACAAATATATGCGGACTCACACGACTCCCCTGCTTGGTCAAGCCGCATGGACTTGCGAATATCAGTGATCAGGGCAGCCACTATCGTTTTGTCGCGCAAAGATGAAGCCCCCTGATCATCTTCACCGTCTGAGGGTATCAGTTCACCCTCTGATAGCTCCACGGGGGTTTCCCGTGACCACTGAGGCGCTCTCTGGTTCCGAATCCACCCCCGAAGAATGACGGGGCGGGCATTTTTTGGGGCCCCCCGGAGTCCGCCCGGGGAAAGAATTCACCAAATACTGCCCTCAGCTGTTCCAAGGACACCAGGGACCCCGGTGTGGATTGTTGCTCCGCAGGTACCCCTGCCATAGCACTGCCGGCCTCTGACATCCCAGACTTCCGGCACCCCCACTGTGTGACCACCACCTCTACCCCACCAATCAGCCAGGGAGACCCAGAAGGATTGCACCCACCGCTACCAGCACCCAGGGAGAGCCAGCTATACTTGCTGTTTTTTGATGCCTCAGCGTTGTGACCGGAATGAGCAATGAAAAAACACTCCACTTCAAGAGCCTGCACCGCCGCGTCTGTCAGCCACGCTGTCCAAGCGAAAACGGAAGTGCCTCTGCCGTTTTTATCACTTCCCCGTAATACCGAGAAAAGCCACTGGGGGCCGCCAGAGGACAGGCTGAAAACCGCATGGGCTACAGAAAAATGGCCGCTGCCATCAAAACATGCCAAGCTACGGCAAAATGGCGGCGAACGAACGGTGATCCACCACGAAATGGCAGTGAATCGCCTGAACACAGTGCTCAAAACGGTCAGTGCGGGGTGTGGTACTGCGGGGGGGGGGGGGGGGGGGGAGATTACAACCCCAGATGCTTCCCCCACTAATAATCCCCCACCGGCCGGCTACCTCAGAAGCTGCCCAGGTGCCCCTCTCCGCGCCCCTAGGACGGAAGAGGGGCCCACTCACCGATCCGACAAGCGCAGCGGGTAGCCACCCGGAGCAGACTTTCCTCCCCACGGAGAGGGATGCTGCTGGCCAGGCCACTGGATAAGAACAAACCAGTCACTGGGCACACGTGGGGTCAACCACTGGCAGCCCGCACGGAACGGGCCCTATGCGGTGTGTCCCCGCCAAGGCTAAGGGTAGCTCGCACAGACGTTGGCCGGACTGGGGAAAGCTTTTGGATTCTAGATATCCTCTATACCACCAGCCGGCTTCTTGATAGCAGTCTTCATCAGAAAAAACCTCAGAAGAACGCAGATCCCATAGGGAACCAGGTCTAACTCCTTGCACTAGGCAATAAAAAACTGATATGCTATTGTCTAGCAGGGGGTTACATGCTAAGGTGAGGACACCCCCCTGGGAGGGGCCAACCTATGCTTATGTTTTATTTTGCCTAGTCTACTCCTAGTGATATGAGCATAAACCCACTTGTCTAATGAAGGGCTGCGTCTGTCAGTGAACGTAAGAGTAATATAAATATTTTTAAAAACTGTCGGTTTCGGTTTTCGGATTAGTGAATTTTCGGTTTCGGTACCAAAATTTCCATTTGGTGGACCACTAGTACACATCGTGGCATTTTTTACTCCCATATGCTGCTGTGTGCTAAGGAGGGAAAGACTACAGCTGTATGTGAAAACAAAGGGGAAGGGGAAAACACAGCACAAAAAGCATAGTGCAGTAAAAAACAAAATGAAACTTTATAAAAAAATATATATATATTATACTAATTCCCGCACAATCGTGTGACATGGACAGTAACATCACTCGAACAGTGTGTCCAGCTGGTAGAAGGTGGCATCAAGTCAGTCCGAGAGCCCTAGCCAGGGGCATGTACTGTGAACAGTCCGGTGTGTAATGTAGCAAGCTCCTGCTCGAGTATAGGGAGCGCTAAACCCAGAAGAAGTAGTGGCCAGTCCACAGCATAGTCAATCCAACCTTCATCTGACGTCACCAGTTGATGGATGCGCAGAGGACACATTTTAAGGAATTCCTCTTCACCAACCTCAATTAGACTGTAAAGGTCCAGTTCACTTCTAATCCATTCACATTGTTGTCATCCATCCTCCTAGCACACTAACAAACCAAGGCTTATTAGTGGAAAGGGTTGTTCTGAGCTGGCCACAGTGTATTTGTTTGCCAGTGTCTAATTCTCCTATAGGCGGCAGTACAACCAAAAGGTGAACAACTTCCGGTGTCCCTTAAGCCGGCCATGCATGGATCAAAATTCAACCGGTTCTGCAGGGACTGGACAAATTTTTGATCCGTGTATGGGCAGGCTGGTTGTACAGACATCGATCTACCGATTGACATCTGTAAAATCAGGCTGCCGGATTTTCCCCGCTCAATCAGCACTGCCGGCTATAGCCAGCAATGCTGCTGATCAGTGTATTCTGACAGCGGGGAAATCCCCCTACTGTCAGAAATCAATACCTCAGAAGAGAAAATTCCCCCATCCACATTGAGTGTGTGGATGCGTGAATTGAATTCTTAATTTCATTGAATCTGCTGGTTGAATGAAAAAAAAAAAAAACAATAAAAAAACCTATGGGCTGCTTTAATGGACAAGAATGAAATTTCACTGTTGTATGACTACAACATCACAGAACTGCTGTATGATTAAATATATAGTTAATATTTAATCGGCTGTCTATTTGCATTGATTTACTGAACAATCCTGTGACTATCAGGTGATAATAGCTTGGCTCCAACAAGGAATGCCTATCCATTATTACATACCTGTCTGAGTAGCTGTGAGACCACCTTTATTTGCTGCCCACGGGATAACAGGTAATTGAGAGGCACACCTGTCACACGAGCCATTTCCATGTAATTTATGACACACATGAGCTTCTCCATAAGACGAAGAGGTAAATAGGCATCCTTCAGGCAATACACAGCCAGCCTTCTCCTTGTTTGTTCATTCCCATTCTACAAAATTACAAGCAGAAAACATGAAAAAAAAATTATAATCTATAAATAAAATATATATATATATATATATATATATATACATACATATACACACACACACACACACACACAGTTGTGCTCAAAAGTTTGCATACTCTGGCATAAATCATGAAATTTTGGCATAAGGCCTCATACACACAGGCGTTTTTTACAGCCATGTTTTTGAGCGTTTTTTACAGCTCTTCATGTTATTCAATGGCTCCTTAAAAACCCTGGTATTTTTGAGCTGTAGAGGGTGTCGGCCTTGGTGAGCTGTAACTAGACCGCGGGACCAGCGCGTTCCAAAGCTGCAGCGTTATGGCGTTTTTGACGCTGACCCGGCAAAACGCTCAATAACATGGCTTATCGTTGTATACACAGTGTTGAGCCACGTCAGGCGTTCTATTCAAAATCAATGGTTCCCTATGGGAGCCCATTGATTTGAATAGAAGTCACACCAGAAGTCGGATCATGATGATCCGACTTGCGTGCGGAGGATCTTGAAGGGGAATACCCTGCATAAATTTGCATGGGGTTCCCCCCCCCCCCCCAAGAGGTACCAGGCCCTTCGATCTGGCATGGATTTTAAGAGGAACCCCCACACCGAAAAAACGGTGTAATCCATACCAGACCCTTATCCGAGCACGCAGCCTGGCAGGCCAAGAAAGGGGGTGGGGATGAGCGAGCACCAACCACCCCCCCCCCCCCTCGGACATTACCAGGCCGCATGCCCTCAACATGTGTGTTGTTTTGTACACTTTTTTTCAGGTGAATGGGTAGGGGTATGTAGTACCCCATACTCATTCACATAGCATCTGGGGGCCAGATTCCGATAAGCCCCCGTCCGCAGACCCTGACAACCAACGGCCAGGGTTGTCGGGAAGAGGCTCTAGTCCCCAACAACATGGGGATATGGTGTTTTGGGGCGGGGGGGAGGCAACCCCATGTTGAGGGTATGCAGCCTGGTACGGGGGGGGGGGGGGGGGGGGACGCTCGGATAAGATAAGGGCTGCGAGAGCTCGGATAAGGGTCTGGTATGGATTGTGGGGGGGAACCCGCCTTTTTTTCGGCATGGAGGTTCCTCTAAAAATCCATGCCAGATCGAAGGGCCTGGTACCTCCTGGGTTCCCCTTCAAGATCCTCAGCACGCAAGTTGTGCCGCAAGTCGGATCATCATGATCTGACTTCTGGTGTGACTTCTATTCAAATCAATGGGCTCCCATACGGAACCATTGATTTTGAATAGAGGCAGAGAAACGCAGCAGAAAGCTAGCGCGGAAAAACGTGCATTGACGTCAATGCATAACGTTGATAAAATCGTGTTTGACGTTATTTCTCGTTTTTCAATACGCATGACTGATCATACCAAAAAAAAAAAAAAATCTCTTTTGTGGTCTAGTTGTCAGAAAGAAGCCTTTACTGAACCACTGGCATAAAGAAAGCCATGTGAGGCATGTCAAGGCATTGCCAGACATATTGTTATTGTGGCATTGGTGCTGTAAAGGGTTCTTTCTGACAACTAGACCATGCACATCATTTTTTGTACAAGTATGATCCTATTGTGCTCCTTAAAAAAAAAAAAAAAAAAAACACAGTTTTTTCCAGAGCAGCCTTTATTTCTCCTAAGGTTACTTGTGGGTTTTTCTTTCTATCCCGAACAATTCCTCTGGCAGTTGTGGCTGCAATCTTTCTTGGTCTGCCTGACCTTGGCTTGTATCAAGAGATCCCCAAATTTTCTACTTCTTACTAAGTGATTGAACAGTACTTACTGGCAAATTTAACACTTTGAATATCTTTTTATATTATTATATTATTATTATACAGTATTTATATAGCGCCGACAGTTTGCGCAGCGCTTTACAATATTAGGGCAGACAGTACAATACAATACAATTCAATACAGGAGGAATCAAACTTAACATAACATAACATGACAGACGGGATTATAACATTTCGCGACGCGTTTGACAGCCGCGATATATTTATGACATATTATTATTATATTATTATATTTTTCTATAAGTTTCACAATTTAAACGGTCATTCATGACAAGTTAGTGAATCATTCTTCATCTTTTAAACCCCTAGAGAACTATGTTCGGTTCCAGTCCGTCTGGTTCTTTCTAACGTCGGTGTTGACGGTCTCCTTAACAAGCCCTATCTTTCTTTTTGGGTGTTCATTGGAATCCTCTTTATTTCCGACGAGACCTTTTTTGACACAAAAAAAAAAAAAAAAAAAA
>BLSH010214519.1:351412-372951 GCA_018402905.1 Glandirana rugosa | reverse complement strand
TTTTTTTTTTTTTTTTTTTTTTTTTTTTTTTTATAGAAGACACCCACTTTTGCACGAATATCTAACATTAAACTAGTTACATGAATGGGTCCAGAGAATAGAGATAAAGGCTTTGCTGAATGGTCTAAAGTTGTGAGTGGTGTACCCCAGGGTTCTGTCTTGGGGCCAAAGCTGTTCAGTTTTTTATAAAAGATATAGAGGTTGGAATCAAGTGCTTAACTCCAGACTTTGCTGGCCATACCAAATTATGCTGGGAAAGAAGTTTATCATAGGATGTGGCATCATTATTACAGGAAGACCCTAATAATCACTGCTGAACACACTTTGTGTGTTCAGAAGCGATCACTGCAGGTAGCCTCTGGCTGTGCGAACAGCCACAGATAGCTGCGAGTGATGCCGACCTGTCATTAAAGTATATGAGCTTGGTAGCCACAGCCAGCAGCTCACAGGTGACAAAAACAGCTGCAGGAATCAGTAGATTCCTACCACTGCCATTTGCACCAAGCCAAATTGCCCTTGAGATTGTAGCCTAACAGCCTTTTCCTTAAAAAAAGAATTAAGCATATCTAGGTAATTTTAGCACTATTCTGACAAGAATAAATTATGTAAAAAATGTGTTAAAATACAATAATGAATACATTGCATTTTCCATTAATTATCCATTAAGCCTTTGTTAACTTTTGCTATAAAATGGTCCCAAGAAAGTTTTTACTGCTGTTAAGCAAAGGATTTCTGGGTGAACCAAAAAGGATTTTGCTATACCTGTAGATCAGTGATGATGGAGTGCTGTACATCTTCCTTCTGTTCTTGCAGAAAATGGAAACTGACAGCATTCAGTGTGTATGAACGCAGCTTGTAGTCTCTAAGAAGCACCTATGTTTAAAAAAAAAAAAAAAAAAAAGAAATTAAACACAAATGTAATCATATGACTGTTCTACATTTACAAAAACAAAAAACACACCAACCCTGGTCCAGTGGCAAAGGAAGCATACATCCTCACTTGTAACCCCATGAACAATAATCTCAGGTAAGATTTGAGCACCAGTTCTCAAAAAAGATATCAAGGAACTGGAGAAAGTGCAGAGTAGGGCAACCAAACTGATAAGAGGCATGGAGGAGCTCAGCTATGAGGAAAGATTACAGGAACTGAATTTATTCTCTCTTGAAAAGAGGAGATTAAGGGGGGATGTGATCAACATGTATAAATACAGAAGGGGTCCATATAGTGAACTTGGTGTTGAGTTATTCACTTTAAGGTCATCACAGAGGACAAGGGAGCACTCTTTACATCTAGCGGAAAAGAGATTTAATCTCCAAATACGGAACAGTATCTACACAGTAAGAGTTGTGAAAATGTGGAATAGACTCCCTCAAGATGTATTCCTAACCAGCTCAGTACATTGCTTAAAAAAAAAAGGCTTGGATTCTTTGCTAAATGTACATTATATAACTGGGTACTAACATTTATAGGTAAAGTTGATCCAAGGAATATCCAATTGCCTCTCGGGGATCAGGAAGGAATTTTTTCCCCTGCTGTAGTAAATTGGATCATACTTTGCTGGGGTTTTTTGCCTTCCTCTGGATCAACTGTGGGTAAAGGATTGTGTATATGGGATTGTATGATTATTATTTTATTTATTGGTTGAACTAGATGAACTTGTGTCGTCATTTTTCAACCTGACTAGGGCTCGACAAACCCCAGGCGACAGGTCGCCATGGCGACCAGAAATTGCGTCCTGGCGAGCGGTTTATCTATCTATCTCCGATTTAGTGAAGAGGCATTCTTCTGCCTAACCTGACAGCTGGAAAAGAAAAAAACAAATATCCAGGCAGCCTGCCAAGTTTCTGACAACATTCCTGAACTATCTTTTGGTTCTTTTATCAACGGAATGAACTCTGGTCTGTAAATGAGCTCTTTTTAACCACTTAAAGCGGATGTAATCCCTCCATATACCCATTGAAGTGAACAGCCTCAGATGTTACACAGAGATGACACAAACCTCCCTATTCAAGTCTTACATGTACAGTATCTCACAAAAGTGAGTACACCTCACATTTTTGTAAATATTTTATTACATCTTTTCATGTGACAACCCTGAAGAAATGACACTTTGCTACAATATAAAGTAGTGAGTGTACAGCTTGTATAACAGTGTAAATTTGCTGTCCCCTCAAAATAACTCAATACACAGCCATTAATGTCTAAACCGCTGGCAACAAATGTAAGTACACCCCTAAGTGAAAGTGTCAAAATTGAGCCCAAAGTGTCAATATTTTGTGTTGCCACCATTATTTTCCAGCACTGCCTTAACCCTCTTGGGCATGGAGTTAACCAGAGCTTCACAGGTTGCCACTGGTGTCCTCTTCCACTCCTCCATGATGACATCACAGAGCTGGTGGATGTTAGAGACCTTGCGCTTCTCCACCTTCCATTTGAGGATGCCCCATGGATGCTCAATAGGGATTAGGTCTGAAGACATGCTTGGCCAGTCAATCACCTTTACCCACAGCTTCTTTAGCAAGGCAGTGGTTATCTTGGAGGTGTGTTTGGGGTCATCATCATGTTGGAATACTGCCCTCTGGCCCAGTCTCTGAAGGGAGGGGATCATGCTTTGCTTCCGTATGTCACAGTACATGTTGCCATTCATGGTTCCCTTAATGAACTTAGCTTGTCAGTGCGGGCAGCACTCATGCAGCCCCAGACAATGACATGCCCACTACCATGTTTGACTGTAGGCAAGACACACTTGTCTTTGTACTCCTCACCTGGTTGCCGCCACACATGCTTGACACCATCTGAACCAAATAAATTTATCTTGGTCTCATCAGAACACAGGACATGGTTCCAGTAATCCATGCCCTTAGTCTGCTTGTCTTCAGCAAACTATTTGCGGGCTTTCTTGTGCATCATCTTTAGAAGAGGCTTCCTTCTGGGACGACAGCCATGCAGACCAATTTGATGCAGCTTGTGGCGTATGGTCTGAGCACTGACAGACTGACTCCCCACCCCTTCGACCTCTGCAGCAATGCTTACAGCACTCATACGTCTATTTACCAAAGACAACCTCTGGATATGACGCTGAGCATGAGCACTCAACATCTTTGGTTGACTATGGCGAGGCCTGTTCTGAGTGGAACCTGTCCTGTTAAACCGCTGTATGGTCTTGGCCACCGTGCTGCAGCTCAGTTTCAGGGTCTTGGCAATCTTCTTATAGCCTGGGTCATCTTTATGTAGACCAACATTTTTTTTCCAGATCCTCAGAGAGTTCTTTGGCACGAGGTGCCATGTTGAACCTCCATTGACCAGTATGAAAGAGTGAGAGCGATAACACCAAATTTAACACACCTGCTCCCCATTCGCACCTGAGCGCTTGTAACACTAACAAGTCATATGACACCAAGGAGGGAAAATGGCTGATTGGGCCCAATTTGGACATTTTTACTTAGGGGTGTACTCACTTTTGTTGCCAGCGGTTTAGACATTAATGGCCGTGTGTTGAGTTATTTTGAGGGGACAGCAAAATTACACTGGTATACAAGCTGTGCACTCACTACTTTACATTGTAGCAAAGTGTTGTCACTTGAAAAGATATAATAAAATATTTACAAAAATGTAAGGGGTGTACTCACTTTTATGAGATACTATATATCTTCCGTCTTCACTTTGATATACTGTTTAGAAAGTGCACATTCTATTAGATTTTCCACTTCCTCATTCCTATCTAGGAGGATATGATTGCTAGACGCTGTGAGACACAGAGACTATGAGAACACTGATTGGAGGAAAGGCCCACACCCCCTTCCCACATATGCCAAGGTTGCCTGTGTTTTGTTTAGTAGCCTGCTAACCTATTTTTAGCAACCTCCTTCGACTCAAAATTCTCTATCCTGTCTCCCAGAATGAGTGAGAATTTAGGCCGATAACAGAGCTATGGAAGAGGAGACAGCTACGAGACCTAGGTATTTGAAGAGAGGTAAGAAAGCACTACAGACAGACGTGTCCAACTCAAATTTCATGAATCGGGTTTACATCCACTTTAAAGACTAAACCTTTCCTGACATTTGCTGCTTACAAGTAAAAATTTGTATTTTCTGTTACAAAATTACTTAGAACCCCCAAACATATATATATATATATATATATATATATATATATATATATATATATAAATATATATATATATATATATATATATATATATATATATATTGCAGCCATTTGCTAAAATCATTTTTTCCCTCATTGATGTATACACAGCACCCCATATTGACAGAAAAACACAGAATTGTTGACATTTTTGCAGATTTATTAACCAGTTAACAACCGCCCTATAGACAAAAGACGTCTACAGGGCGGTTGCTTAATTCTGGGAGGACGTCTATTGACGTCCTCCCAGAATCGCGCTTCCTGCGCCCCCTGGGGCGCGCACACGGGAACATCCGTGACTGTCGGGTCCAGGGGACCCAATTGATCACTGATCGCGGTGAATGGCTGCTGTGAGCGGCCTTTTACCACGTGATCGCGCCATCAAATGACGGCGCGATCACATGTAAACAAGCCGGCGCTTCCGCCGGCTTTTCTCTCTCCTCTCCGCAGCGATCGGCGCATTGTGAGAGGAGAGAGGGGGGGAGAGAGGAGGTGCTGCAGCGCTGTGGGCGATGTGTAATGCCCACAGCACTGCTTAGTGACAGTTAGCAACCCCACCATCCATTTACCACCCACCCAGCGATCACCACCCAGCCATCCACCACCCACCCAGCTATCTTCACCCATCCATCTACCCCCCACCCATCCTCACCCAATCCATCCTCACCCACCCATCCATCCATGCTCACCCATCCACCCATCCATCCATGCTCACCCACCCAGCCATGCATGCTCACCCACCCAGCCGTGCTCACCCATCCATGCTCACCTACCCAGCCGTACTCAACCATCCATCCATCCAACCATCCATGCTCACCCATCCATCCATCCATCCATCCATGCTCACCCAGCCGTGCTCACCCATCCATCTATCCATCCATGCTCACCCACCCAGCCGTGCGCACTCACCCATCCATCCATGCATGCTCACCCATCCAACCATGCTCACCCAGCCATCCATCCGTGCTCAACCACCCATCCGTGGCTCATCCATCCCCATCCATGGCTCATTTGTGCCTCATTCATGCTCATCCATACCACATCAGTTCTCATCCGTGACACATCCATGCCACTACACTGCCCATCCATGCCACTACAGTGCCCATCCATGCCACTACAGTGCCCATCCATGCCACTACAGTGCCCACCTGTGCCACTCTACTGCTCATCCGTGCCAATACCCTGCCCATCTGTGCCACTACAGTGCCTCACAATAGTGTAAAAGATGGTCAAATTAGATTCTAAATGTATGCCGCTAGAATACCTGACGGTGCTCCCTGCATGTTGGGCCTCTGTATGTGGTTAGGCTGTGTAAAAGTGTCACACATGTGGTATCGCCATACTCAGGAGGAGTAGCAGAATATATTTTAGGGTGTCATTTTTGCTAGGTACATGCTGTGTGTTAGAAATATTGTATAAATGGACAACTTTGTGTAAAAAAAAAATGCGTTTAATTTTCTTTCCACATTTTCCAAAAACGTGGAAAAAATTACATGTTCAAAAGACTCATTATGCCTCACAGAATATACGTTGGGGTGTTTGCTTTCCAAAATGGGGTCTTTTTTGGGCGTTTCCATTGGCCTGTTGCTCCAGGACCTTCAAAAGTGCAAGAGGTGGTCAAGAAATTATGTGTGTAATTTATGCTCCTAGAACGCCTGATGGTGCTCCCTGCATGTTGGGCCTCTGTATGTGGTCAGGCTGTGTAAAAGTGTCACACATGTGGTATCGCCATACTCAGGAGTAGTAGAATGTATTTTGGGGTGTAATTTGTGGTATGCATATGCTATGTGTGAGAAATAACCTGTTAACATATGACAATTTTGGGGGGGAAAAAAATTAATTTTGCAAAGAATTGTGGGAAAAAATTACAACTTCAAAAAATTCACCATGCCCCTTACTAAATGCCTTGGAATGTCTACTTTCCAAGAAGGGGTCATTTGGGGGGTATTTGTACTTTGCTGGCTTGTTAGGGTCTTAGGAAATGAGATCGGCCGTCAGTATATCAGGTGTGATCAATTTTCAGTGATTTGCACCATAGCTTGTAGACTCTATAACTTACACAAAGACCAAATAATATCCACTAATTTGTTTTTTTTTACCAAAGATAGGTAGCAGTATAAATTTTGGCCAAAATTTATGAAGAAAAATTACCAATTTGCAAAATTTTGTAACAGAAACGAAGAAAAATTCATTTTTTTACAAAATTTTCAGTCTTTTTTTAATTATAGCGCAAAAAATAAAAAACCCAGCGATGATTAAATACCACAAAAAGAAAGCTCTATTTGTGTGAAAAAAAGGACGCAAATTTCATATGGGTACAATGTTGCATGACTGAGTAATTGTCATTCAAAGTGTGAGAGCGCTGAAAATTGGTCTGGTTGTTAAGGGGGTTTAAGTGCCAAGTGGTCAAGTGGTTAAAAAAGAAAAACTGAAATATCACATGGTCCTAAGTATTCAGACCCTTTGCTCAGTATTTAGTAGAAGCACCCTTTTGATCTAATACAGCCATGAGTCTTTTTGGGAAAGATGTAACAAGTTTTTCACACCTGGATTTGGGGATCCTCTGCCATTCCTCCTTGCAGATCCTCTCCAGTCCTGTCAGGTTGGATGGTGAACGTTGGTGGATAGCAATTTTTAGGTCTCTCCAGAGATGCTCAATTGGGTTTAAGTCAGGGCTCTGGCTGGGCCATTCAAGAACAGTCATGGAGTTGTTGTGAAGCCACTCCTTCGTTATTTTAGCTGTGTGCTTAGGGTCATTGTCTTGTTGGAAGGTAAACCTTCGGCCCAGTCTGAGGTCCTGAGCACTCTGGAGAAGGTTTTCGTCCAGGATACACCTGCACTTGGCTGCATTCATCTTTCCCTCGATTGCAACCAGTCATCCTGTCCCTGCAGCTGAAAAACACTCCCACAACATGATGCTACCACCATGCTTCACTGTTGGGACTGTATTGGACAGGTGATGAGTAGTGCCTGGTTTTCTCCACACATACTGCTTAGAATTAAGGCCAAAAAGTTCTATCTTGGTCTCATCAGACCAGAGAATCTAATTTCTCACCATCTTGGAGTCCTTCGGGTGTTTTTTTTTTAGCAAACTCCATGCGGGCTTTCATGTGTCTTGCACTGAGAAGAGGCTTCTGTCGGGCCACTCTGCCATAAAGCCCCGACTGGTGGAGGGCTGCAGTGATGGTTGACTTTCTACAACTTTCTCCCATCTCCCGACTGCATCTCTGGAGCTCAGCCACAGTGATCTTTGAGTTCTTCTTTACCTCTCTCACCAAGGCTCTTCTCCCCCAATAGCTCAGTTTGGCCGGACGGCCAGCTCTAGGAAGGGTTCTGATCGTCCCAAACGTCTACCATTTAAGGATTATGGAGGCCACTGTGCTCTCAGGAGCCTTAAGTGCAGCAGAAATTTTTTTGTAACCTTGGCCAGATCTGTGCCTTGCCACAATTCTGTCTCTGAGCTCTTCAGGCATTTCCTTTGACCTCATGATTCTCATTTGCTCTGACATGCACTGTGAGTTGTAAGGTCTTATATAGACAGGTGTGTGGCTTTCCTAAACAAGTCCAATCAGTATAATCAAACACAGCTGGACTCAAATGAAGGTGTAGAACCATCTCAAGGATGATCAGAAGAAATGGACAGCACCTGAGTTAAATATACTCACAGCAAAGGGTCTGAATACTTAGGACCATGTGATATTTCAGTTTTTCTTTTTTAATAAATCTGCAAAAATGTCAACAATTCTGTGTTTTTCTGTTAATATGGGGTGATGTGTGCACATTAATGAGGAAAATAAATGAACTTAAATGATTTTAGAAAATGGCTGCAATATAACAAAGAGTGAAAAATTTAAGGGGGTCTGAATACTTTCAGTACCCACTGTATGTATGGATTTTAAAAAAACTTAACAGTAAAGTTAGCCCATTTTTTCTTTTGTATAATGTGAAAAATCATGTTACACCGCGAGAATCGTGAGCGAATCATGATCTTTATGCTAAGCAACAAAATTGTGATTCTCGTTTTAGCCAAAATCGTGCAGCTCTATTGTGTGCTGTGAGGTGGAGGAGGAGAGATGAGGCAGCTGGATATGCTTTAGAAGTGTCTTTCTACAGTCAGGTCCATAAATATTGGGACATCGACACAATTCTAATCTTTTTGGCTGTATACACCACCACAATGGATTTGAAATGAAACAAACAAGATGTGCTTTGACATTCCGCTTTAATTTGAGGTATTTACATCCAAATCAGGTGAACAGTGTAGGAATTACAACAGTTTGTATATGTCACTCCCACTTTTAAAGGGACCAAAAGTAATGGGACAGATTAACAATCATAAATCAAACTTTTACTTTCTAATACTTGGCTGCAAATCCTTTACAGTCAATTACAGCCTGAAGTCTGAAACGCATGGACATCACCAGACGCTGGGTTTCATCTCAATTCCTGCTTGTTCTTGGGGCATTTTCCCTTCAGTTTTGTCTTCAGCAAGTGAAATGCATGCTCAATCGGATTCAGGTCAGGTGATTGACTTGGCCATTGCATAACATTCCACTTCTTTCCCTTAAAAAACTCTTTGGTTGCTTTCGCAGTATGCTTCGGGTCACTGTCCACCTGCACTGTGAAGCGCCGTCCAATGAGTTCTGAAGCATTTGGCTGAATATGAGCAGATAATATTGTCCGAAACACTTCAGAATTCATCCTGCTGATTTTGTCAGCAGTCACATCAATAAATACAAGAGAACCAGTTCCATTGGCAGCCATACATGCCCACACCATGACACTACCACCACCAAGTTTCACTGATGAGGTGTTATGCTTTGGATCATGAGCAGTTTCCTTCTCCATACGCTCTTCTTCCCATCACTCTGGTACACGTTGATCTTGGTCTCATCTGTCCATAGGATGTTGTTCCAGAACTGTGAAGGCTTTTTTAGATGTTGTTGGCAAACTCTAATCTGGCCTTCCTGTTTTTGAGGCTCACCAATGGTTTACCTCTTGTGGTGAACCCTCTGTATTCACTCTGGTTATGTCTTTTCTTGATTGCTGACTTTGGCACACATACACCTACCTCCTGGAGAGTGTTAATGATCTGCCCAACTGTTGTGAAGGGTGTTATCTTCACCAGGGAAAGAATTCTTTGGTCATCCACCACAGTTGTTTTCCGTGGTCTTCCGGGTCTTTTGGTGTTGCTGAGCTCACCGGTGCGTTCTTTCTTTTTAAGGATGTTCCAAACAGTTGATTTGGTCACACCTAATGTTTTTGCTATCTCTCTGATGGGTTTGTTTTGTTTTTTCAGCCGAATGATGCCTTGCTTCACTGATGGTGACAGCTCTTTGGATCTCATATTGAGAGTTGACAGCAACAGATTCCAAATGCAAATAGCATACTTGAAATTAACTCTGGACCTTTTATCTGCTCCTTGTAAATGGGATAATACACACCTGGCCATGGAACAGCTTAGCAGCCAATTGTCCCATTACTTTTGGTCCTTTAAAAAGTGGGAGGCACATATACAAACCGTTGTAATTCCTACACTGTTCACCTGATTTGGATGTAAATACCCTCAAATTAAAGCTAAAAGTCTGCAGTTAAAGCACATCTTGTTCGTTTCATTTCAAATCCATTGAGGTGGTGTATAGAGCCAAAAAGATTAGAATCATGTCAATGTCCCAATATTTATGGACCTGACTGTATGTCCTCTAATAAAGCCAAGTATACCTTCAACAATTACCACTCTTTATGTGCAGCTGGGCTCCAGTATTTCATGGTGACCGGAAATCCACCAGAGCAACAAATAATCACCGTGGGGGAAACGCATGTAGGCAGGTGGTGGCTGCAAAGAGACAGCAGAAGATCAGCAGCACTGGAATACTTCTTTCACCTTTTTTTTTTGTATTTTATTTAAAGTCACTAAGGCTTCATTTAGATGTGCAGTTGGGTGAATTAGGCATAATAAGGAGTTTCCCCCATAACAGGTTTTTAGTGTCACTCTTTCTGGCCAGCCTTTAACCCTGATGTAACAGTGCTATGTTGGAGTTATTGGTTGGCTGCTCTGCTGTGAGTATGTTAGGGTTAGGGGGTGCAAATTACTTGCCTTACCTCGGGTGCTGACAACCCACACTACGCTAAAAAAAACTGGCTCCTAACATTTTTAGTTGGCTCCTAGATTCAAAGAAAATTTGTCAAGCCTTGAACTATGTAATCGAAAACACTGCAGTTTGGCGTTAAAGTAACACACATCCCCCTGCCAGGCATCTTGGCCCAGGTCCAAGCAGGAGCTGCAAGGAGTACTTGTCAATGTCCTACTAAAAACTGCAACCCACACATCTCTGTTGTCACATTTCCAGCCTAAGAGCAGCTTTAGGGGCATCTCCATCGCTCCCTCCTGCACAAAATCACTTCAGAGTGGTTCACGAGAGGGAACGATCCTGCAGGGCCGGACTATTACCAGAGCGAAGGCAAGACGTCTGAAGGGACTCAGAGCAGAGCCGGATCCAGGCCTACAAGATGGTGCGGACCACAAGGCAAAGACAGGGGCAACAGCGGAATGGCTGGAAAAGTATACCTGGAGTAAGCCGTCAGCCCCACGACCACAAAAGGTGTGCTGTCCACTGCAACATACACCTCCACACAGGCAATGAGGCCACAGACAGCAGCACTGGAAGAGGTAATGGAGGGGAGAGGCTGGGAGACACTGGGGACAAGTGAGGAGGGGGGGGCCTGGCTAGCTACTACACAGCCGGCAGTGTCTGGAGGAGCCGACGCTCAGGGATGTTTTATGGCTGTACAACACTGAAACCTTACACTAAACTTCCTGACCTCCCAATTTCATCATCTTAGGGAGGATGTCACAATTATGCGTCACGACATGCAAAAAGTGCGGGAACGCACATCCGCCTTGGAAGGCCGGGTGAGCACCGTAGAAGATGAGCTGGGTCCTGTGCAAAGAGACCTTAAGGCAGTGGGCTTGCTATGTAATCATCATGCCAATCGCATTGATGATTTAGAAAACAGACTTAGAAGGAACAACGTGCGCATATTGGGCCTGCCAGAATGCATAGAAGGGAAAAATCCTACTGAGTTCATCGAGCAATGGCAGCTGGATGTGTTTGATAAACAAAACTTCACTCCCTTCTTTGCAGTGGAGCGGGCACACAAGATCCCTGGGAGACCCCTGCCTCCCAGTAACCTGCCACGCCCATTCATCCTCAAAATGCTTCATTACAGGGACAGGGATAAAACACTTTCCTTAGCCCGCACCAAGGGCAATATGGATGTGAACGGCTCAAAGGTGTCATTCTTTCTGGACTATTCTATTGGGGACCAAAAGCAAAGCACTCAGTTTGCAGATGTTAAAAGGCGCCTCCGCGCACTCCAGATACAGTATGCAATGCTTTACCCTGCTAAGCTCTGGATCGTTGCTAGGTGGGAAACAGTGTCTTTTGAAAGTCCCAAGGTGGCTGCTGCGTGGCTTGACAGAAACGAGCAACACCTTCCTCTACCACCCCGCAGTGCCAACTCTAAATGATACCTACCATTGCTCGGAGATGTCCTTCATGTTTTATGCGCAGAAGATTGGAGATGCCCTCTTCACTGATGCCAGCTAGAGCCGGAGTTTGTACGCCTGATTACCACTACAGATTGCCTCGATAAAAGTTTATGTATTCTTACCTATGTGGGAATATAGCTCGGGTGCGAGCCTGGAAAGCTCTCGCTGCGCCCTCCCTTCTTCCTGCGGGAAAATGTTTGCCATCCCTAAGCAAGGGATGTGAGTCTGTTTGGAATGGTTCTCAATGTTTATTTCCTACGTCTTTGGTTGTTTCTTTTTTCCACTTTTTTTTTTTCTTCATAACTTTTTTACTCTGTTATACTCATATGGATACACACATGGGAATGGATCACATGACTTTCAAAGTGCTTGGCGTGTCTATGAGGTCATCAGACTGGGTGAACACTCTGACTTGTACTCTACCATGCATACGTAACTGGTTCCTGCATACAACAATGCAGTTCAAGCTGGCTGCCTGGGAATTACTCCTTTTTCCTTTTGGGACTTCTGGTACCTAGGATTTAGCATGCTATATTTTTGTTGTGGATGATGGCTAATAATATTGCAATTTTGTCCTGAAATATCAGGGGTATTAAGGACCCGACTAAAAAACGGGCCATATTTAACACTCTCTCAACATGCTCTGTCGGTAGCCTGCTTGCAGGAAACGCATCTAACTCACAATGAGGTCTCTCTGCTACAAAATAGAATGTTTCCTACCCAATTTCACTTTATATACTCCGCTTATGCTAGAGGTACCAGTATCTTAATCTCGGCTAACATTCAGTTTTCCTGCAGCAAACGTTGATAGACCCGAATAGCAGATATGTTCTGCTGGTTTCACACTGTTTACTACTAAATGTATTATGTGATCGGTGTATATTCCTCCTTCATATAACAGTGAAGTGATCAGGAGTGTGGGTAAATTCTTAGCTGACCACACAGGGATCCCCATGCTAGTTTTAGGGGACTTTACTAGTGTCTGCAACCCTAATATGGATAAACACCGGCAGGTCAAGGGAAAACCCCATTTCTAAGACAGTGTAGGCAAGTAGGTCTGCATGACATCTGGTGACTTAAGAACCCGTTGATGCATGCCTACTCCTGCTGCTCTGGTACTTACCAAACTTTATCAAGAATAGACTTACTTCTGGGCACAGACACGCCTTTTCCTTGGGTTGCAGATGTACAATATTTGCCCAGAGGATTGTCTGATCACTCCCCTATACTAGTCACGCTGGACAGAATTAAACCTGGAATTAAACCTAACTGGCGAGTACCTCCATTCTGGTTGTAGGTGTTACCATGAGGGGAGGCAATAAGTAAGGCCCTAACTGAATTTTTTCAGGCTAATGATGGATCTGCTTCGCCGCAGATTATCTGGGATACTATGAAGGCATTCTTGAGGGGATTGCTGCTTAAAGCTATTAGCATTCAAAAAAAAAAATAATCAAATTTAGAATGGGAAAACGTTCTGGCAGACGAAGTACTACAGAGGGAATCTAACTTTATACACACCCTCAAATAAATCCGCATGGAAAGATGCAAAACAGATGTATAGACATGTATCTCTAGAAAAAGCTGACCGATCTAGATTTTACTCCAGGTGTCGCCAATTTGAGGAGGGGGAAGGACTGGTCACATGCTAGCAGTAATAGCAAGTTCTTAGGATAACACTGAATTTATCTCATCTATTTCTACTCCTGAAGGTAGCTGCTCCTCTGACCAGGATGATATTCTGTGCTCCTTTAGTACCTTCTACAATAATCTATATAGGAGCAAAGTTGATTATCCTTTGTCAAGGATTAAAGAATTCTTAGACCCATTAAAACAGCCCTCTCTCTCCGCTGAGGACAGGGGGAATTAAATGCCCCACTAACAATAGAGGAGCTCAGGCAGGCGGTGGCAGATTCCCCAAATGGAAAGGCACCGGGATTAGATGGGCTTCTGCCCAAAATATATAAACAGTTTGGTGAGGTGCTACTTCCACAGCTACTTAAGGTCCTTATAAATATAGAGGAGAGGAGAGGGGGAAAAAATTGGGACTTTATATGAAGCCATGGCCTGGTAAGGCTGTCCGCTTCCATCCCTAACAAATGTAAAAATCGTTCTTGCAAAGCAAAAACAAATGGGAGGGTGGGACTTTAAATGAAGCACGCGGGGGATACAAGGTAGACTGATGGATATAATAAAAAATTGTTTATTGATGTGTACAGCTTCCAGCCCTGATGCCCCCTGGGTGGTTCTCTCGTCCTGACGAATTACCACTATCAATCGAGTGTTGTAAGTTGGATGATTAGCTTCTGTAGGGGTACACACCCGCAATTTTCTATATTACTGTTAATTTTACAATAACTCCTTTAGATTCAACACGAGCTTGCTCCTGACGAGTGGCCATATAGCCACGAAACGTGCAGAGCTACCAGCTGCCGTGTGTCACATAATGTATGCGTTCTCACTTTTTGATCATATCCTTTACCTTCTCTATAGGAATAGAGAGGTCCTAGGTCATGCAGCTTATTCTGTGTATATGTTTGTACCAGTCTGTATATACCTGAACTTGATGGATGGGGGCTATATACTGTGCTAATTACCAATTTTACCTAATATTATGACTTTGTAGAATTGTCTATGTTTGATACTTTCATCCATTGTTTGGATGTGACTATATGCATTAATGATTGACTCATTACCTGTATGTGATTATATGCAATAGCACAAATTTATTACACATCAACAAACAATTTTTATTATATCCATCAGTCTACCTTGTATCCCCCGTGTGCTTCATTTAAAGTCCCACCCTCCCATTTGTATTTGCTTTGCAAGAAAGATTTTTTACATTTATACTTAAGGTCCTTAATAAGGCATTTGAAACTTTTCAACTCCCGGATACCATGAATAGTGCATGCATTATAGTGCTCCCAAAGCCGGGCAAGGATTTATTGGAGCCGGAATCTTATTGTCCCATATCGCTTTTGAATACGGACATTAAGATGGAGCTCAGCCACAGTGATCTTTGGGTTCTTCTTTACCGCTCTCACCATGGCTCTTCTCCCCCGATAGCTCAGTTTGGACGGACGGCCAGCTCTAGGAAGGGTTCTGGTCATCCCAAACGTCTTCCATTTAAGGATTATGGAGGCCACTGTGCTCTTAGGAACCTCAAGTGCAGCAGAAATTTTTTTGTAACCTTGGCCAGATCTGTGCCTTGCCACAATTCTGTCTCTGAGCTCTTCAGGCAGTTCCTTTGACCTCATGATTCTCATTTGCTCTGACATGCACTGTGAGCTGTAAGGTCTTATATAGACAGGTGTGTGGCTTTCCTAATCAAGAACAATCAGTATAACCAAACACAGCTGGACTCAAATGAAGGTGTAGAACCATCTCAAGGATGATCAGAAGAAATGGACAGCACCTGAGTTAAATATATGAGTGTCACAGCAAAGGGTCTGAATACTTAGGACCATGTGATATTTCAGTTTTTCTTTTTTAATAAATCTGCAAAAATGTCAACAATTCTGTGTTTTTCTGTCAATATGGGGTGCTGTGTGTACATTAATGAGGGAAAAAATAAACTTAAATGAAATTGAGGGGGGAGAGGACAGATGGACGGTGAATTAACTATGGGCAGGGGGGGGGAATGCTTATCAGAACTGTGTACTGAGTGGTGTGGGTATGGGGGAGGGGGGTGAGAAGGGGGGGAGAAGGGGGAGGAGAAAGGAAGGGAGGGGAGTGGGAAAGGGGAGTGGAAGAGGCAGCCAATGGCAGTAAGTGTGGCATGTAGGGTGGTGTAGTGGGGGGAATGGAGGGTGTATGGCATAGTCTTCATTCCTCCAAGCGGTGAAGTGTCCAAGGAGAGTTAAATTGTGGCATAAGTGTTGGGGCCCGAAGGGCTCGGTGTCGAGGTGCTCAGAGGATGGATTGAATTTCCAAATCTTCATCCATTCCTCCAGGTGATAAGGTGTCCAGGGTGTAGATCCAGAAGGTTTCCCCATGGCACAGGCGTTTAAAACGTTCGGCTTGTGGAAGCTTGTTGGGAATGGCCTCAAGAGTCCAAACATGGAGGCCTGTGGTGCACTGTTGGTGGCATTCTTTGAAGTGTTTGGGCACACTGAATTTGTCTTTGCCCTCCTCTATGCCCCTCCTGTGCTCGCCAACTCTTTTTCTTAAGGGTCTGATGGTACGACCTACATAGAGGAGGCCGCATGGGCAGGAGAGGCAGTAGATAACATATTCCGTGGAGCAGGTGTAGAAGTCGTTGAGAATATAGGTTTTGCCTTTGGTGGTGGAATGTTTGAGGCCCTGTTGGACAAACTGGCAAGTGAGGCAATTAAGCTTTCGGCATTGATACATGCCTTTAATGTTGGAGAAGGTGAGGTATGGATCGGTTTTAGTGATGTACGGTTTGATTTTGCTTGGAGCAATTTGGCTTTTGATGTTACGAGCCCTTTTGTAGGTTATTCTCGGTGTGTCCGTGATGGAATCTTTGAGGTGTGGATCTTCCAAGAGAATTCCCCAGTGTTTGCGGAAAAACTGTTCCATTTTCTTATGTTGAGTATGGAAGGTGGTGATAAATCTAACTGATTGTGTTTGATGGAGTTGGAGAATTTTTCTTGGAGTAGTAGCCCCTGGGTGGAGTAATCTTCATCACGGGTGCAATTCTGTCAGAGATGACAAAACTGACTTTTAGGGATGTTTGAGATCCATCTAGGATGGTGGCAACTGGTGTAGTGGAGATAAGAGTTGCCGGCTGTGGGTTTTGTATAGTTTTTGGCGTAGATGGAGTCTTCAGTGTGGCATAATTCCAGGCCCAGGAAGGCTAGTTTGTCTGGGTCGCAAACTGATGTGAATAACAGGCCGAGTTGATTGCTGTTACAGTAAGTGAAAAAATCTTTGACTATCGTGCGGGGGCCGTTCCAGATGATGATGATATCATCAATGTAGCGACCAAAGAAGACGATGTATTTAGAGAAGGGGTTATTGCTCCATATGTGTAGGTGTTCCCAGAAGCCCATCGTGAGGTTAGCATAGCTGGGTGCAAAGTTGGCTCCCATAGCTATGCCTGGATTTGCAAGTAGTACTGGTCATCAAAAAGGAAATAGTTATGAGTGAGGCAGAAGTTGGTGGCTTCCAATATGAATTGGGCCTGTCTGGGATTCATGAGTGGGTCCGAGTCCATAAAGTGTTGTACGGCTCTGAGGTCTACTGTGTGGGGGATGGAGGTATAGAGAGAAGAAACATCCAAAGAAAGCCATGAGTAGGAGGGTTCCCACGTATATGTTTTCAGTATATCCAGAAGGTGTAACCCGTCTCATATATAGGCGGGTAGGTTTTGGGTCATGGGTTGAAGAAAATGGTCTATGTACATGGAGAGGTAATTCGTAACACTCTCCATGGCCGCCACAATAGGGCATCCTGGGGGGTCCTCAAGATTTTTGTGGACTTTGGGAAGGTGGTAGAAGTAAGGAGTGGAGTAATATTCTCTAGTGAGGAAGGATGCCTCAGTCTTGGTGATGATCCCTTCAGTAAGGGCATCTGTGATCAGGGACTTGGCCCCTGAGCTGAATTGCGGTATTTCTAAATATGCAACTACCGACAGACAACCCCGGAAAACGTGCCATTTTGTCTCTCAACGCTGCGAAAGCTTTCGACAGCGTCGAGTAGACATATTTGTGGGAGGTTCTGGAGGCCTTTGGTCTCGGTAAAAGATTTGTACGGTGGATTAAACTGTTGTACTCAGATCCAAGGGCTTGCATGCAGATTAATGGTTCAGTTTCTGAGTTCTTCCCACTTTTTAGAGGTACTTGGCAGGGGTGTCCCCTTTCCCCATTGTTTTTTCCTTTGGCGATCGAACCCCTTGCCGAGGCTATTAGGGAGTCTGAGGCCATTTCCGGCTTTAATATGGGGAGCAGATGCGAGAACATCTCACTATATGCGGATGACACATTACTAGTTTTGGGAGAGACGGGCCGATCTCTAATCACACTTATGTCACACCAAAAGTTCAGTTCGTTTTCGGGTTTGGTTATCAATTGGGACAAATCAGTCCTTTTCCCCTTGGACGACCCTCAGATGTCTGTACCGCGGGAATCCCAACAAATTAAAATCGTATCCTCCTTTAAATATTTGGGCATATGGCTACACCCCAAGGTGGAAGACTACTTACGTTATAATTTTTCTCCTATCCTACATAAATTCAAGCTAAAGAGTAATATATGGACCAAACTGCCTCTAGCAGTGGTGGGTCGTGCAAATCTTATTAAAATGATTTGGGCCCCTCAGCTGTTATACGTTTTAAATAATTCACCCATCTGGATCTCCCTAAGGTGGTTTAAACAGATAGAAGTACTGTTCCGCATATTGATTTGGAAAGGCAAGCATCCTAGGATAAAACCAAGTACCCTTCAGCTTCCCGAGGATGAGGATGGGTTGGCGGTCCCACAGCCGAGGAAATACTTTATGGCCTCCCAGCTTCAACATTTTGCTGACTGGGGAGAGATGAATTGGGAGGATCCCATACAGGCATTGTTGTTGAGCCATGATTCCCGATATGACTATGTAACTATGTAACTATGTAACTATGTGACTTGCTGGCACAGCTGGAGTGGGGGGCGCATTGCTCGAGGACATTCTGGCCCCACCATGGTGCTCATGGACAAAGTGTGGAAGGAAATGAAGAAAATAATGGGACATATACTGGAGCCTCAGAATACACGCCACTCTGGGGAAACAAGTACTATGGAGAGCTAGACAAACTGGAGGGCTTTGAGCAATGGAAATCCAAGGGGATACAGAACATACCGCAGTTATATACTCAAAAAGTACTGAAATTGTTTCAGAATCTCCAAGAGGAGTTTCAGCTTCCCAAACATGACTTGTTTAGACATTTACAGATACGCCATGCGTTGCAAGCTCAGAGTAAAAAAAACAATGTTGACAAACTCCATGCCACTTATTAGTTCTCTAACTTTAGCTTGGGAGAAAAGGGGCCTTATTTCATCTCTGTATGGTCAGCTAATGTCTAGACCACAGCATGTTTCCATTTGGCCAGGTAGGAGAGGGTGGGAAAAGGATCTGGGAGATATCTCGGAGGAAGAATGGCAAACTATTCTAGAGAGGCTACCTTCAGTATCGGTGTCAACTACACAAAGGTTGACCCAACTGTTTATTATTCACAGAACTTACAGAACACCAGAAAAGTTATTTAAGTGGGGTAGAAGGGACACCCAGGCTTGTCTACGCTGCCAACAATCCCCAGCGGATCTGCTCCATATGCTATGGAAATGTCCCAAACAATTCAGGTATTGGCGTAAGCTGGTAAACACCATTAATAGGACATTCTCCACACATATTGCTCTGGAGCCTAAAATCACCCTGTTGGGCTGTTTAGATGAGGAGGCATATCTGCCTGAAGTGTAACACCGGTCAACAGGTTACTATTCTTGGCGCGTAAATGATAGCTTTGAAATGGCTGTCGCTGAGTCCTCCATCTTTTGAGGAATAGTGTCTTCAAGTCAATGACACCTTATTGAAGGAGCAACAAGCTTACAAAAGTAGAGGTACACCTAACAAATTTTACAAGCTATGGAAGCCATGGCTGGCGGTACCTGGTCTGGCGCCATTTTCCATGGTCTCTCTCAGAGTGCTACAAGGCAATTAGTATTTGGGATAGAATAACAAATTGCACTGTCGACCGATATAAAGATTCAGCCGAGCGAAGAGAAATATATTTATATATGTTACTACGAGTCTGATAACATGCAGGTGCTCAGTTACTGATGAAGTGTTACACCTATTTGGAGCACTCAGTGTTTGTAAATGACACGAGTTAATGATAGAAGAACTGAGTGGGTGACCAAATGAGAATACGCTTTGCAATGAAAAAAAAAAACCCTATACATATTGTACAAAAAGTTTATATTTTGGTTTGAATGTACGGTTACATGCTCATTGGGGTGCAGGTTCATGTGAATGTACGGTATATGTGTAAAACAAAAAAAATTTCAATAAAGACTATTGTTAAAAAAAAAAAATTCAGCTTCTAAAAATGCTGATTTCAAGTTTCTAATTCAGGAATCGTGTGGAGAAGGGAAGGGGCCACTGCTGGGCCAAACTGTAAATGTATGTTATGGCCAGTCTATATCTAGAAACCATAGAAGAAGAAAAACTACTACACTACTAAAGCAAAGGGTGACTTTTATACAGAAAATGTGGATACTGGTAGGGCTGCAACTAACGATTATTTTCATAATTAATTAGTTGTCTCATTTTTGTTTCAATTAATCAATTGGTTGAAAACCTAAAAAAAGGTGTGGTTTAAAATGTAAAGTTTAAAAAAAAAAAAAAAGACAATTTATTCTTGAATATCTATATGCAGTGGTAAATATAAATACCCAGCTATATGGTTAGGAAACAATATATATGCCACTCTAATAACAGAAGAGATATTTATACTATTAGAGGTTGAATTAGGTACATATTATCAGACTCAGAATTTTTATTTCAAGAAAACATTTTTTTAAAAAGACCTAAAACACTGTTTTGCAGCTTTTCAGACAGGACTGTAATATAATATTAAGCATGACAGACTCCGTCGTCATAGGCAGGTACCTTGATACAGGACTACATGTCCCATGAGGCATTGCTACTCACAAATTCACATTCACAAGTTCTTACTGACATGTATGGATGGTTTACTGAGCTGTATGCGTGCTGCACTGTATTTCTTGATATGTAAACAAATAATGCATTCTATATGCAGGCCAACCGGCTGACCAACAAATCAATAATGAAAACAGTTGTCAACTATTTTTTACAATTTTACTTTCTTTTATACCATTTTTACTTTATGTTGATTAGTTGTATCAGCCCTAGATACTGGTAAACTATTTTGCACTTTTATTTTAAAAAATTGCATTTGGCCTGGAGCTATCCTTTTATTAAAAGTAATGGTATTGAGATACTGTGTCAATGTGTGGTACTGTTTGCAAATCATTATCAGTGTTATTCAGTAAAACCTTTTGGTCTGTAATCAATATTTGCTAACAAAAATATTAAAGTTCAGCAAGTGTTCTCCCTAGCATGTTGTTTTCAGTGACTGCCCAGATTCTACCTTGGGGTTCTAAAGTAGGCCATGGCAATAGAAACATAGAAAAGTGACGGCAGAAAAAGACTGAGTAGTCCATCGAGTCTACCCCTTTTTATTTTTTATTTTTTTTTATAATTTTTTACATTAACCTTGTTGTCTGACTATAGATTTATGTTTATCCCAAGCATGTTTGAAGCCATTTACTGTTGACTGTCTCACAACCTCTGTTGGTAGTTTATTCCAATCATCAACCACCCTTTCAGTAAAATAATACTTTCTAAGAATAGTTTTGAATTTCCCTCCAGTTAGTTTGAGGTCATGTCCCCGTGTTCTTGATTTTGGTTTCATATTGAAGACTGCCCTCCTGAACCTTATTCACTCCCTTGATGTATTTAAAGGTTTCAATCATGTCACCTTATTTGATGGTTGTCTCCAACACTCTGTCAGTTGTCATTTACCGAAGTTTGTACGAACCCTATTTGTATTTAGATATCAGTCTGTTGTTCCAATTACATTTTTTAATATTTTTTTTTATTTTTTATTTTTCCCCATCTGAGCTACCTGATGAGTCAGAAAAAGACGGCAGTGAAAAGATACAAAGATAACGGTACCGGATGAAATCTTGGGGTTCCATCTTAGACCCGTCAGTGACTTTTGTTGTACGATCCCTCTTGTGAACGACTTGAAATTATAAAAACAATCGTTTATAACTAATGTCTGGTTTTCCAAAATGACTTATTGTGACTATTACT
>BLSH010214519.1:328948-351402 GCA_018402905.1 Glandirana rugosa | reverse complement strand
GGTCATGTCCCCGTGTTCTTGATTTTGGTTTCATATTGAAGACTGCCCTCCTGAACCTTATTCACTCCCTTGATGTATTTAAAGGTTTCAATCATGTCTCCCCTCTCCCTTCTTTCCTCCAGACTGTACATATTAAGTTCCTGAAGTCGCTCTTGATATGTTTTATCCCCCAGACCTTTCACCATTTTTGTTACCCGTCTCTGAACTCGTTCTATCTTATCAATATCTTTTTGTAAGTGTGGTCTCCAGAACTGGACACCATATTCTAAATGAGGTCTCACTAAAGATCTATATAGAGGAATCAGAATCTCTTTCCTCCTGCTGGTGATCCCTCTACTGATACATCCCAGAATTCTATTTGCTTTTCCCACTGCCTGGTCACACTGTTTGCTCATTTTGCAATCATCTGAAATAAGCACCCCCAAATCTTTTTCTTCTGTAGTGCTGGCTAAAACTGTACCCCCAATGCTGTACTCTCCAATGGATTCTTTTTCCCTAGATGCATTATTTTACATTTAGAAATATTGAACTGCAGTCTCCACTGCTTTGACCAATCTTCCAGCAATGCCAAATCGTGTTCCATGTTACAGACACCTCCAGGGATATCAACCCTATTACACACCTTTGTATCATCAGCAAAGAGACATACATTGCTCAACAAACCTTTAGTAATATCACTTACATATAGGTTAAATAGAACAGGACCCAGTACAGAGCCTTGTGGTACCCCACTAGTGACTGGTCTCTGTTCTGAGTGAACCGCATTTACAACCACACTCTGGGATCTATCCTTTAACCAACTGCATATCCACTGAACCACCCAAGGGTTAAGTCCCAGCTTGTACAACTTTTGTATCAGATCATTATGTGGAACTGTATCAAATGCCAGAGCACCACCCTGGTCCAAAACACTGGTAATATAGTCAAAGAATTCAATCAGATTTGTCTGATATTGCAGTATATGCAATCCCATACAGAGGAGCTTCATTCAACAGCCATCTATCTTGTGTGAGCCCGTGTGATAATTAAAAACTGTGCTCTCACACTTTGTGACCTTTCTGGGCGCATGCTCTGTATAAATGCATTGTGTTGGAGGCTTGTAGTTAGGTAGGACACTGACCAATGTGCATTGTACAAAAGTATTTGTTTATTAGCCCTCCAAAGTCCTGGAAAGGAGGCTGTGCAGCTTGCTGTGTCCTAGTAGACTTCAAAGGGCTGTCTGCAAGCCTGCAACACCTGGAAGCGGAGATGTTGCAAAAAAATGACCAACTTACTTTATAAAGGGCATAATCGCCTGTGTAATCGAGGCCTAAGGGTGCTTTCACATAGGCGATCCGCTCTGCTCAGAGGGGGATCAATCCGCTGAGCTGGTGGATGACAAAGCCCCGCTCTCCTCTATGGGGAGATCAGATGAAAACGGACCGCCTGTCGGTTGTCATCCGATCCGCCAGGCGGATGGAAACTAGGGTCTCCATCCATCTGGATTTCACAGACAGGATCGGATAGCGGTGGGTGTCAGCGAACATGTCACCGCTGACATCTGCCACTTCACAGGAGTGAATTGAGGGTCCGATCAGGTCTGCCTGAAAACTGACAGGTGGACCTGATCGGAAAGCCAGTGTGGAAAGGGGCTCAACTGTGAACGTTTCATAGACAGCAAGGCTTCTAAAAAGAAGAGTAATATTAAAATATAATGTTCATGAGTTTTACAAGTTGGCAACCTCCCCATTTGTTCCCCAAATGGATCACCTGATGGCTCCTTCCACCCACCTCAAATACTTTTTAAAGAACACCACCAAGACATGTACGTTTTTTACAGTTTAGTAATTAATAATTAAGACGTTCACCTTTGGAACATGTTAGATATTCCACTAGTTTCTAGGGTGGAACATGCACCATGTTCCAGCAATCGCAGCCTCTCCTCCCCCCCCCCCCCCCCCCCCCCCGTGACAGCAGGCAGGGGATCCTCTCCCCGCACCCACTCTCACATTTTGGAAACAGCACAGACGTGCAGAGTTCCTGTAATTAAATGCCTGCCATCAGCCATTGCAGGGAATGGCTTGTAGTTCTCAATGAGCTGCGAAGGCGCTGGTGAGCTATTGTCCATTGTTCTTCGTTCCTTGAAGTAACTGTCTGCCCATATGAGGTATGAGCACACAGCTATACCAAGAGCCTGCAGGAGCCTGAGATTGCACCCGCAATCTGCTGATCGTGGGTGCAATGCTCTGTTTTTACATGCAAGACCATTTTTCCTTTAACAAAACAGTAACTAACCACAGTACAGTGTCCATCTAGCAATACCTGCAGGAGATCGAACTGAATGCGACCCTCTGTGTTAATGACTTTGTTTTCTCGTCTACCCATCTGCTTGGACTGAAAGGAAGAGTCCCGTATAACAGACTTCATGCTTGGAATTCTTCCTAGAAAAGGAAATGTGCTAACCTGCAACAGACAAAACAGCACATTAATACTCAAATTTGAACATTAGATTAAAATTCAATTAAAAGCAGCACAGTGATGAGCTCATCTGTCCCCGATTGGCAACTTGTGCTGCTTCTTTCTCTCATATTCCAGCACTGCTGTACAGAGATTACAGTAGGCTGATACTAAAACAAATTCAGGCATTTACAGTTTCCTTTAATACACACATTTAAAGCAGAATTCCTGCCCAACACTAACTAGTGTTAAAAATGCCCCCTCTCCCCTTCTGTTAGCGAAGCTAACTAACCTGTGTAAAAAAAAAAGGTGTATAATTACCTATTTTTTTTTTAGACTGCTCTAGTCCGGTCACATGATCCGACATCCATGTGCCAGTCAGCGGCAGGGCAGAGGGAGCACCAACAATGGCTGGGACATGGGAGAAAGGGAGCACTTTAAACTGATCGGGGCTCCACTGGTTTGCACATTGCTACTGTGAAAATGCTTACATGATGGGGAGATCAGAGGGCCTGTTCAATGTTCTTCTGCTCCTACACTATCCAATCACATCCAAATAGGGGAGGAACCTACATCAATCTGTATTTCCTTATTGCAGGATTGTCTGCAGGGAGGCAGACTGACTGCTCTGCGCTATCTAGATCAGAAAAATTAAAGTGGAATTCCAGCTAAAAATTTAAAAAAAAAAATAAAAAACACATACCATATTTATATGTACAATATAATACATTTTTATATTATGCATTGTTGAATGTCTGATTAGAAATAACTTTCTAATCTAGACAGTCAGCAATCCTCCTCACCTTCCCTGACCACAGTGCGCCTGTGCAGCCCAAAGCGGCTGCTCACAGGCACTTCCTTGTACCACAGTCGGTGTCTGTGCAAGCAGCATAGCCCTGTTCTGCCTAGCCCTAACCAACATGGCCCTCGTCTCACGACACCAAGGGAATATAAACAAAACAAAAAAGAACGGTACAAGTATGGCAATCTCAGCATTTCTTAATTAAGGAATTACTTAGATTTCCTTAAAGATTGTAGGGGAATATTTTAATGCAACCCTTTCCTTCCACTATAAGTAGATAGATTGATAAATCTATTGACAGGTAAAATTAGACCACATATACATTTAAAGTGTTTATTTAGTGCGTCAGCGGTAAAGCACCGCTAGTTTTAGCGGAGTTTTACCACTGTTATAATGGCGCTTTTCGGCCGCTAGGGGGACGTATTTAACCCTCAAGAAGGGGTTAAAAACGCCCGTGGTGCGGTGCTTCGGAAGCGCTGCCCATTCATTTCAATGGGCAGTGCGGTTTAGAAGCGGTGTACTCACTGCTCCCACACCTCCCCAGAGATGCTGCTTGCAGGATCTTTTTTCCCGTCCTGCTAATAGTTTTACTGAAAGCATATCGAAACTCAAGAACAATAGTTTAAAATATAGCTTACCAGTCATTAATTTTGGTGGCAACATTTGTTTTGTTTCCCTTCTTTACCTGTCTCTCCTCGGAAAGCACCGGTGCCAGGACACAAAAAAAATGGAAGCTCGGCACCGGAAGTGACGTCAGTATGCAGGGAGCCAATAGGGTGACGCGTTTCAATACTACCAGGGGTCTGAAGAAAACACGAGAAGTAATGAAACGCGTCACCCTATTGGCTCCCTGCATGCTGACGTCACTTCCAGTGCCGAACTTCCGGTTTTTCGTGTCCTGGCGCCGGTGCTTTCCGAGGAGAGACACTGAGGCACAGACACAGGCGGCTCGGCCAGCCAACCTGCAACCCTCCCTCCTGTTCCATCCCGGTCATCCACTCTGGAATGTGACACAACTAGCCGGCTGCTGCCGAGACCATGCCTTTATGCCTGTTTTTTTTGTGAGCACCCATTTTTTACTGCATCTTAATAAATTGTGGTTCATTATTACTGCACTTAGGTCTGGTGCGCTGTGTTCTTTTCTCCTTCCCCACAGAGTTGCTTATACTCTCATGGCTGCTTCCCCTGGCTGTCAGTATTTACCAGAAGATTGCTATGGATTAATTAAAGAGACCTTATAAGGACTGTGCACATTACACCTCTGGAGTTTATGACTGAGGCTGTCCATTACTACTGGTGCCACTCTCCTCTCATCATCGCTTACACTCACACAACCGCGCTCCTCCTCCCAGACTCCCCGCCGCGGACAGGCACCGAGAAGGGGGACAAAGAACTATGGGCACTCCTCAGGGCCCTCCCAACCAAGTCGGACATAGAGTCCCTCATCGGCCGCCTGGAAGCCAAGCATAAGAGGGACATACAGGAGGTGAAAGCAGGAGGTGCGGTCCTTAACCACTAGACTCACCACTGGGGAGACGTCCTTGGCGGACCTGCAGCAGAGAGTGTCCTCCCTGGAGACCCGGCAGGACTCCCAAGTAGATGCGGCGGTGACCCTCCAACTCCAAATGGAGGAAATGGATGACCGAAACAGGCGCAACAACCTGCGCATCAGAGGACTCCTGGAGGCAACAGGACCTGAAGATCTGGCTGAGACAGCAGCGGCCATCTTCCGTGGGCTGCCTGATGACTCGCTCCCCGCTCGGCTGGAGTTCGACAGGATCCATAGGGCTCTGGGTTCCACGTCCCACGGATCCCAACCGGCCCAGGGATGTCATCTGCCAGCTGCACCACTTCACACACAAGGAAAGTATCCTGCGCAGAGCGTGGGCAGCGGGAGACATTGACTTTGATGGGACTACTGTTAAGATTTTACCCAACGTGTCCCAGGCCACATTGCAGAGGTGGGCCATGCTCAGACCGGTGCTGGACCTGGCGAGAAGCTGCAATGCCACATATCGCTGGGGCTATCCGCTCTCGGTCACCTTCCAGAAAGGTCAACGCTCCTTCAGCCTCCGCTCACCAGGAGACCTGACGATGCTGTTCACGTCCCTGGGTGCAGAAGCCATCCAGGTTCCTAGTTGGCTGTTTCTTCCGCGGCCGTCCGGGAGCGTCGGCAGCCTGGAGTTGTCAACAACAGAGGCCGCAAAGACAGGGACGGAGATTCAGGGCCCCCACTCCTGGTCGGATTTGAGTGACTGGGTGGTCCAGTGTTGTAGCGGGCCGTCAACTCTGGCATCGCAGGCTTGCGCAGACTGGGTCCCCTGGTTGATCCCCCCCCCCGGTTTGGAACAGAGCAGGTCTCCCCCCTCCTCTCTAACCCTGCTCCTAATATGGACCTCTACTAGGAGTTGGTTCATTGATGTGACTGTATATAATCACCATATCTTGGAACGTTAAACCACCCCTGACCGCCCCACGCAGACTGATTTGGAACATTCCAAATACCCCCCTATCCCAACACCAATGGAGAAACTGACTTGTGGGGGGCTGTTTTGTTATGTTTTGTTGTTTCCTGGGCGGTAAACTGGTCCAGGGACCCCCCGGAGTACGTTGACCTCATTAAAACTGAACTATGAGTGCTCGGACAGAGCAGGGAAGTTTACCCCCGCATGGACAAATACCGGTTGGATGTGTGTGCCCTTGGTGCTTCCTTTTTCATGTCCCTGCCGGGGGCCCACACGCCGATCGATCTACAATGGTTGTGGCTTATTATTTACCTATTACTTGTTTTTTGACTGCTCATTCTCTCTTGCATGGACCTTTCTTTTGAACTAGGGCACCGGTTGATTTACTACCAGGGACAGCCTGCCTGGGAGTGCCCCGGGGGACCCCATACAAAGGGAATGGATTGCTATTACCCCGGGGACTCCTGGGGGATGTCTGCCTCGCCTGGGGTGGGGGCCCCCCTCCCGCATCACTGGGGCGGGTGCCCTGCTCCTCGTCTCTTGGCGGTCGGACCGTGGGGGTGGCGCCGCTTTCACCCTGATATTGCCAGCATTACATCTGAGAGAGATGCACCTTCCCCCACATGTGCACATGGACTCCCCTCTTCATCATGTCCCAGTGGCTGAGACCACCTGGGTGGGTAATTTGTTAACAATTTAGCAGATATGTATACAAATGGTTAACATAGTTTAAGTCTGTGTATGTGAGGCCACTGCCAACCTGGGACATCAATCTTTAATCCTGCTGGTTGCTGGTGGGCTGGACGGCTGCCCAAATTCTATGCTCCCTTGCCCGAGGCGGTTGGAGTGGGCCAGGTATGCTCCCTCGCGACCTTTTTCAGTCACTTCCCCACGTAGGCTGGCACGCTTCTTGCCCGATTGTGGATAAGGTGTGCTCTTGCAGGCACTAAGCCTACTTAAGTTAGTTGATTCCTCACTCCTTTCCATCTCTCCTGTCTTCCTATTTCTTTGTATGTCCCGTTCTGTTTATTATATTTGTTTTTCTCTACGTCTTTTCTCCCACTTTCTGTTCTCACCTTTTTCCTTTCCCTTCTTCCCCTCTGCCCGGGACTGGGGCCGACCTTAATTTGTCATGGACAGCTTGCAGGTTTATTCCCTAAATGCAAAAGGCCTTAACACCCCGGAAAAGCAACGCATGCTTATGAATGACCTCAGGTGCGGCCGTGCAGACGTGGCATTCTTCCAAGAAACTCCTTTTAAAGAAAACAAACTTCCTGTCCTGCGAACCAGGTTCTTCCCCTTGGCATACCACGCCACTAATAAATCTAAATCCAAAGAAGTCTCCATCCTCCTGTTCAGTAAATTACCCTGGACCTGTAAAGATACTCTCAAAGACACAGAGGGACGCTTTGTGCTCCTTAAAGGCTTACTAGGTGATGTGTGACTGACACTGGCAACAATATACGCACCGAACAAGCACCAGGACGCCTTTCTTCGCTGCGTTCGTCATTTCAAGAGGACAACTGATCTTGGGGGTGGCGGGGGGGGGTTGACCCCATATAGTTCTTGCGGTCGACACGTCCTCGGGCTCCTCCTCTGTCTCTGCCGGCACTCACAAGCGTATCTCACAGCTGCTCCACGAACATCAACTCATAGATGTATGGCGGCTGTAGCACTTAGGGGAGAAGGACTATACGTTCTTCTCACCCCCTCACAAAACATATACGAGAATAGATTTATTTTTGATCCCTCACCATCAGCTACATGGGGTACGTGCAACTTCTATCGGCACTCGGACCTGGTCTGACCACGCCCCTGTCCTTCTAATTTACATGCTCTCGGATGCCTCGGGTTCCAGACCTTGCTGTTGGAAACTGAACTAGAGCCTCTTACAGGTGCCAGAAATCCTAGCAGAAGTAACTAGGGAGCTGCATTTCTACTTTCACATGAACACCACCCTGGATTGCGACCCAGTCGTGATATGGGAGGCCCATAAACCGGTCATTAGGGGCATTCTCATCAAACACGGCGCTCACATAAAACGAGAATGGGAGACACAACTAAAACAACTTCTTACCAAGCTCCAGGCGTTAGAGACCCAACATAAGCAAGTCCCTCTCTCCCTCTCTGGAGGCGGATCTCCTGTCCACGTGCACACAAATTAACGATCTCCTCCGCTACAAGACTAAGGCAGCACTACTAAAATGTTACCAGATCTCGTACGCCTCCAGCGACAAATGCGAGAAAGTACTGGCCCAAACAATCAGAGCTCGCAGGATGCAAACATATATCCCTTACATCATGACACCACTAAAACAACAAAGCCACTCTGCCAAAGCAAATTATTACTACATTTAAAGACTTTTATGCAACCCTGTAGAACCTACCAGCCCCGAGGAGTTCACAGGCCTCAATCGAGGAGTGCCTTTCTTCCTCCCGACTTCCCTCTCTGTTGGCGGAGATCAGGGAGGAACTGAATGCTCCTATAAAAGTTGAGGAATTGGAACAAGCAATCAGTTCGACCAGGCCTGACGGCTTCACTTTGCAATATTATAAAACCCTACTCCCGAGTCTAGGCCCTCATATGATAGCCTTATTTAACAAGCTGGGGACAGAGGCGGGTTTACCCCGGGAGACATTGTGAGCACATATCTCGATAATCCCCAAGGAAGGAAAAGGACCCGGCACATTGCAGCAGCTATAGGCCGATCTCCCTCCTCAGCACAGACCTCAAACTGTTCACGAAGATTTTAGGGACTCGCTTGTCTCACCATCTACAGGACCTAATTCATTTGGATCAGGTGGGTTTTATTCCCACCAGGGAAACCAGAGACAACACGACGAAGGTGCTGAATCTAATACATATCACCAAACAAACCCACACGCCCAGTGTTTTTCTTAGCACAGACGCCGAAAAAGTGTTTGATCGGGTCGACTGGGGATTTATGTTCGCAGTACTCCGTCGTGTTGGATTGGGAGACACCATCATAATTTGGATCGCGCAAGTCTACAGTGCCCCTACGGCTCAAGTTAAAGCCAACGGCCTTTTATCAGACCCCTTCACCATCAAGAATGGGACTAGGCAGGGATGTCCGTTATTCCCCCTGCTATTCGCCCTGTCGTTAGAGCCCTTCCTTTGCAGAATTAGAGAGAACCCTGATATCCAGGGTGTCGGGGTTGGTGACGTCCAATACAAGGTCTCGGCATATGCGGACGATCTTCTCTTCTCCCTGACGAATCTGGCTATCTCCCTACCGAATCTCCTTTGGGAATTTGAGGCTTACGGCACCCTCTCCAATCTTAAAATAAACTATGGAAAATCCGAAGCCATGGGGGTAGCTCTGTCCCCTTCCCTTCTTTGCACATTACAATGCAATTTCAATTTTAAATGGACAGATTCTGCTCTACACTACCTGAGCACACGCATCTCATCGGACCCTATCACGCACGTACACGCTGAATTTTTCCCCTCTACTGACTGAATCATGCATACTTCTAGAGACCTGGCACAAGGGCCTCCACTCCTGGTTCGGAAGATGCAATCTTCTCAAACGGTGTACTGTGCATCTTACCCAAATTCCTTTACCTGTTTGGAGCGCTGCCAATCTCAATCCCATTACACTACTTTAGGTAACTACGCGCCTTATTCACCAGATTTGTATGGGCCCACAAAAGACCCCGGCTGCCACGTTCCCTTTTGTCCCTTCCCAAACTGCACGATGGACTGGCGCTTCCGGACATGAGGAGATACTACCAGGCAACACATCTCGCCAGGATAATCGATTGGTGTCTGCACTTCCACACTAGGTTGTGGGTACAATTTGAATAAGCCCAGACCAGCATACCATTACAGGGAGACCCCTGGCATTACAAACATTTACTGCCCTCCCTGAGATCACACCCTCTGATAGGTACAACGCTTCGGGTGGGGGTTTAGACATTCACGCAGTATTCACTATCCACTGAAGACTCACCCTTGTTCCCTGTCATTGGGAACCCACAGTTTCCCCCGGGTATAGACTCTCCACTGGGCTCTAACCTACAAGCGCGACAACAAACCCGAGCCCTTCACTTCCTGTACAACGGGAATTGGTTCTCCTTCGAGAGAATAAAGGAGCGAAACCTGCTCTCTCAAACTTCCATTCTGGACCACGCTACAACTACGACACTTCCTGCCCAACCCACAATGTTACAGCCGCTCCCTTACGCCGTTTGAGGGATACTGCTTAGACAAAGGGACACTTAAGCAGGTGACGTCTCTGACATACGGCCTTTTAAATACCCTGACGCAGCCGCCCCCCTCACCAGCCTTAACTAAATGGGAACGAGACTTGAACCGCACATTTAGCCCCGCTCAAATCCAAAACATCCATACGTTCTCCTTAAAATCTTCCATCTGTACGAAACTCCAGGAAACAAATTACAAACTTCTAAATAGATGGTACCTGACCCCCCATATTCTACATATATACTATCCAGATACATCCACGCTCTGCTGGAGATGCCATGGAGACAGAGGAACACTACTCAATGTGGCTTTTGGTCCTCGGTTAGGGAGAGAACACAGAAATTTACAGAATACACCATTCCGGATGATCCAGCCCTTTCTTTGCTACATGTAACCGATGTCCCTGCCAGGGTCTATAAAAAAAAAAAAAATGGTCATGCGTCACCTATTAAATGCTGCAAAAGCCTGCATCCTGCTCTACTGGAAGAAACAGACCCCGCCAACGGTTCCGCAATGGCTGCGTAAGGTGGAGGATGTCAACAGGATTGAAGACCTGGTTCTCACTGCACGTCTTCAAAGGGAGAAATACTCCAAAACTTGGGGGTTTGGAACCAATTTATTTTTGTCTTAGAAGGGCGCCGCCCTCTTGAGTTCATGACCGCATCCTCGCACAGCCGTGCCTAAATACAAGGGGCGCCCGGGCCCAGTATGGAGGGACCTTTTCTCTCCCCCCCTCCCCTCACACTCACACCCTCTCTCCCCCCCCCTTCTTCCTCCTAGGCCTACTACGCTCTTCTCCTTTTCCTCCCTTTGTTCTCTTCTTTTTTCTCTCTGCACTCTTCCTAGAAGTTGTTTTTACGGAAATGGAAAATGTTAACGGGTAGTTCGGGCCCGTCCTCTGGCCGGTTATACCTGACAACCGTTACAATAGTGGGCTAGCGATGCAACAGTAGGCTAGGTTTGCCTTTCGTATCTAAGTTCTGTATATTGTACGCGGTCTGAGTAGCCTATATCTGTATATTTCATGTTGTACGCCTGATACCCCTTGTTACCTGTGATGTACCAATGTCGAACTATACCTGCCCGCATTAATAAAGTTATAATAAGTAAAAAAAAAAAAAAAAAAAAAAAAAAAAAAAAAAAAGGACTCTTCGCCAGAGATTGCAGAACAGTTGTTAAGTCCCATTTTGAAAAGTTCTTGACTGGTATTTGTCTATTTCTAGACAGAGCTCTAAAGAACCTAACCACTAGAGGTTCTGAGGTTACCGGTCTCTCTAGCAAGACCGCCAGTGCCACCACCTGTACCTTTAGGGTACTGACTGCTAGTCCTTGATCAGCTCCTACCTGTAAAAATTCCAGGACTGACAGGAGCTTTTTTGGTTTTTGTTTAGCGGACGTACACCTTGTAAACCTTCCAGACCTCAGAGTATATGGTCCTAGTCACTTTTTTCCTACTTGATAGCAATGTTGAGACTAACCGTTCTGAGAACCCTTTACTCCTTAGGAGCTGCTCTTCAGATACCAAGCTGCTAGGGACAGCTTGGCTACTTCTGTGTGATGTACTGGGCTTTAGCTTAGCAGATCCTGTCTGAGCGGTAGATGCCAACATGGCTTGACTGTCATCCTTAGAATGGTTGAGAACCATGGTCTTTTTGGCCAAAATGGGGCAATTAGAATGACCGCACTCCTTCCCTCTGTATCTTCTTTAGTACCAGAGGTATTAACTGGAATGGGGGGGGGGGGGGCCCATTACAGAGATGAAATCTCCATGGCTGAGCCAGGGCATCCATCCACAGGGATCTGTTGAATTTGTTCAGAGAAAAGAACCGAGGTACTTGTGCATTCTCCCATGAGGCGAACAAGTCGACTTCTGGTTGCCCCCACATCCTGGAAATTATCATAAAGACTTCCGGATTCAGAGACCATTCTGCTTTCCGGATGGGATTTCTGCTTAGAAAGTCCGCCACCCTGTTCAGGGTTCCTTTCAGGTGGACCGCTGATAAGGATAGCAACTTTCCTCGTCTAGAGGAAAAAAGATTTCATCTACAAATACTGAAAGGTTTCTTCACAGTAAGAGCTGTGAAAATGTGGAATAGACTCCCTCCAGAGGTGGTTTTGGCCAGCACGGTGGATTGCTTTAAAAAAGGCCTGGATTCTTTCCTTAATGTAGATAATATAACTGGGTACTAACATTTTTAGGTAAAGTTGATCCAGGGTGTATCCGATTGCCTCTCGGGGGATCAGGAAGGATTTTTTTTCCCCCGTTATAGAAAATTGGATCATGCTTTGCTGGGTTTTTTTGCCTTCCTCTGGATCAACTGTGGGTGAAGGATTGTATATGGGATGGTTTTGTTATATATAATTTTTGTTTTTGGGTTAAACTAGATGGACTTGTGTCTTTTTTCAACTTGACCAACTATGTAACTCCATTTCGGCTCCGGCCAGAAGCTCCTCTACCAACTGCTGCAGGCATTTGCTCCTTGTTCCCCCCTGCCTGTTTATATAAGCCACTGCCGTGGCATTGTCTGTCAATATTTGGACATGATGAGCCCTGAGCTCCTGAGAAAATACCGTCAGTGCTAAAGCAATTGCTTTTAGTTCTCTCCAATTTGAAGATCTAATTTATTCACTTTTTGACCAAGTCCCCTGGGTGAACGTTTAGATGGGCCCCCCAACCCCAGGAGCTGGCATCTGTGGTCAGCCGGAAAGGCCTATAACAGACCCTGGGTCAGGATCGACTGGTCCCTCCACCACCACAGAGACCTCTTTACCTTGGTGAAAATTCTTATTTCCATGTCCAGGGACCTTTGAATGTGGTCCCATGAACTCAGCAGGAACATTTACAGCTTTCTGAAGTGAAGCCTTGCCCACTGTATTGCTGGCATAGTAGAGGTTAGGACCCCCAAGGCTGACATAACCTTTCTTACGGATATTGGATGATTGTCCTGTAATATGGCCACTGTGTTCAGTACCTTGTCCCTCTTTTCTGGCGGGAGATACATTTTTTGATCCACTGAGTTGATCTGGTATCCCAGAAACTGCACCACCTAGATGGCATCGAGCTCTGCTTAGATCGTCCTGCAATCTTTCCCTTGATTTTGCAAAAAAGAGAAGATCATCTAAATAGGGAATAACTGCAATTCCCTGAAGACGAAGTGGAGCTAACATTTCTGCCATTACCTTGGTAAATATCCGATGAGCGGATGACAGTCCTAACAGTAAGGCCCTGAACTATAGGTGATGGATCTGATCCCCCATTCTCACCGCCATTCTGAGAAACCTCTGAGACTGGGGTGAAATGGGAATATGCATGTATGCATCTCTTAAATCTATTGACCCCATAAAACACTCTGGGGTCAGATTTCTGAAGGAAAAAACTGAGTCCATTCTGAACTTTAGGTATTTCACAGACTTGTTCAGTGGCTTTGAGAATCAATCTGAATTTTCCTGACAGTTTCTTTACCAGGAAAATGTGAGAGTAGAACCCCTGTTGTCTTTCTTCTGGTGGCACTTGGACCACTACACTCTGTTGTTTCTTCTATTAAGGACTTCATAGTCAGAGCTTTTTCTGTATCCCTTGGGGTAATCGTCACCAGGAACCTTGATGGTGGGGATTCCGTAAACTATCTTGTAACCTTGGGAGAGGGCGGTCAAGATAAATTGACTTGACGTCACACTTGACCACTGCAGAAGGGAACTCTGAAGTCTCCCCCCTACCCGAAGGCATGAGTCACTGCAACGTTTCGGTTTGTTTAGTAGGATAGAAAATGAGCCCACCTTTATTTTTTTATTTCTGTGCAGACCAATTCTTGCTCCTTGCAGAGTCTACTCTTGGAAGCCACATCACCAGTCCAGGTCTTTAGCCACAAAGCCATTCCTGCAGAATAAGTTCTAGCCAACATTCTAATAGCCTCAGCTGAGACATCCACAATATAGGCCACGGCAGCAGACAAGGTCGGGAAGGTATCTAGTATGTTCTACTTCGATGAGTCTGCCAGTATATGAGCTTCAAGCTGGGTAATCCAGTATCTAGGTTTCAGGCCTTGCAGGTCTTTGCCATAGAAGGTTTTAGATTGCTCATAATTGGCTGCCAAGCTATTTTGAGCAGAAGGTCCATGCATTTGTCCATCGGGTCTCTGAGGATCCCCATGTCCAGGAAAGCTAGGTACGTAGACCTAGAGACCAGGGAAAAATCCGCATCAAGCTTTGGGACCTTGTTCCATACTGTCTTGGGGTCCTCTTCGAAAGGGAAGCGTCTCTTATTTGCTCTTAAGAAAAGGGGCTTTTTCTCCGGTTCCTGCCATTCCTTCTTGATGGTATCTACAATTGGGTGCACAGGAAATGTACACCCCTTAGGCTCACTAAGACCCTCATACATATGGCCGTGAATCGTTAGTTCTTTTTTCTCTTCCCCCAGGCCCAGAGTTGCCTGAACAGTCTTCAATATGCCGTCAACTCCATCCAGTGATAACTTGAACTTAGAGGGGATCACGCTTGTACCTTCACCATTCTCCTCCGAAACATCGTTGGACGGTGCTGGGGATTGCTCCTTGGCAGGAGGATGAGATGGTGTGTAACACAGGATCCTGTTGGGAAGATTCAGATGCCAAGCCCTGACTGGTAGCAGGTTTGGCCAATGAGTCACAAAACGACTGAATCGTGGCCTGGAGCTGCTTTTTTACTGAGGCCACTAGATCCTCACAGACAGAAGCAGACTCTTCTCTAACTAATTCAGTAATGCAAGTACTGCATAAGGTTTTCTTCCAATCTTCCCCCAATTTAGCCCTGCAAGGACATATCCTTTTGCCCGATTCGCTTTTGGCCTAGTGGGGAAAGAGGAGACAAAAGAGAAAAAAACACAGGGGGCCCTGCTTGAGACCCTGTCTCTGCCCATGGCTCACCCCACAAGGTGCACTAAGAGGGAACATCATGGCATGCCCCAGTGCCCAGACAGGTCCCAACCACCAGGGAGGAATACAAAAGACCGACCGGAAACCCAGGTAAAACAACATAGGGCAGGTATACAAAACCGCCCCCTACCTGGGCATTGCTGGAGCCTGTGCCTGTCCCCACTGCTGCAGCTGCCATCTCGTGCATCACGGGTGTGCAGAGCTCCTGTGGCTTTCCCCACCGCTTCCGGACTCCCATAGCGCCACTGCGCCGGACCGGATGCGGATATAGGCACCAATTCCTGCCCTGCCAACTCCTCCTCGCGTCCGGACGCCGGAAATGACGTCGGCGCTTGACCCGATGCCCCGCTCTGTCACTTCCAGCCATCTGTGCTACAGAAAAAAAAGGGATTTTATTATAACTTACCGTAAAATCCTTTTCTCTGAGTTCTCTATGCTCTGCATAGCACATCAGTTTGTAACAAGCCATACAAACTCAACAGAGGGGTGGGTGCTGCGTCTGTCAGTGAACTCAGAGAAAAGGATTTTACGGTAAGTTATAATAAAATCCCTTTTACTCTTCCGTTCACTGACAGACGCAGCCTTCTTATGACACGTGGGGACGTCCCAAAGCTGTGCCAATAAAGAGGGGTGGGCAAACTATAGCAACTGTACCCAACAAAAAAAGCCCTCTCAGGCGGTGCCATCCACGCCTACACTGCCGCTTGTAATATTTTGCGGCCAAAGGCGGCATCCAAAGATGCTGAAACATCAATTTAGTAAAACTTAGTAAACGTGTGCACTGAGGCCCAAGTAGCCGCTTTGCACACCTGAGACACCGAAGCCTGGTGTCTAATCGCCCAGGAAGTACTAACTGCCCTGGTGGAATGAGCCGTGACTGGAAATGGGGGAACCTTGCCCCGAACCTCATATGCATGAGTCACGGTCTTCCTGATCCAACGAGAAATGGTAGCTGACGAGGCCGCCATGCCTTTGCGCGACCCTTCGGTAAGCACAAATAAAGAATCAGACTTCCGAAAAGAAGCTGTAGAAATCAAATACACCCGCAAAGCCCTCACCACATCCAAAGAATGCAGTTCAACCTCTTCGGGATGCGACGGGTGCGGGCACAATGAGGGAAGAACAATATCCTCATTCAAATAAAAAGAAGAAACCACCTTCGGAAGAAACGAAGGGGAAGGTCGCAAAACCGCCTTGTCCTTATGAAGGACCAAGTAAGGTGACTTGCAGGATAATGCTGCCAACTCAGACACCCACCTAGCAGATGTGACAGCAACCAGAAAAGCCACTTTCTGCGATAACAGTCGCAAGGGAATGTCCCTAATCTTTTCATATGGTGGTTTCTGCAGCACAGAAAGCACCAGATTCAAATCCCACGGCGCCGAGGGCGAGTGTATCCGAGGAGCCACATGACGTACACCCTGTACAAATGTACGGATCAATGAATGAGACGCCAAAGGCCGTTGAAAAAGAACCGCCAGGGCCAAAATCTGACCCTTAAGCGTACTTAACGCCAGGTTCTTGTCCAGTCCCTTCTGCAAAAAAGTCAGTACTCTGGACACTATATAAGAGCGGGGATTCCAACCCCCTGCCTCGCACCAGGTAATATAGGCCTTCCAGGTCCTATGATAAATCTTACGTGAAGTACCTTTACGTGCTTCAATCATAGTAGGGATCACGGAGTCAGAGACACCCCTATCCCTCAACACCTGGGACTCAATAGCAAAGCCGTCAAAGCCAGCGAGGGTAAAGCAGGATGCAAAATGGGTCCCTGAGACAGTAGGTCTTCGCGAAGTGGAAGACGCCACGGGACATCTGCCACCATCCGTACCACATCGGCGTACCAAGGATGCCGAGGCCTATCCGGAGCTACCAGGATTGCCAGGATTCCCTCTGCTTCTATCCTGCGCAGAACCTGCGGCAGAAGCTTCAGAGGAAAGACATACAGTAGCCGATACCAACCCCAGGGTGCTACCAGTGCGTCCGTGGCGACCGCCAACGGATCTCTTGATCTGCACACAAAGGTCTGTATCTTGTGATTGAATCTGCAGGCCATGAGGTCTACCTCTGGCGTCCCCCACTTGAGGCAAATCTGGCATAACACTTCTGGATGTAGGGACCATTCCCCCTGATCCAGAGTCCGGCGGCTGAGAAAATCCGCCTGCCAGTTTTCCACGTCTGGGATGTAGATTGCAGAGAGAGCAGGCACGTGAAGTTCTGCCCACCGAAGGATCAGAGCCGCCTCCACGGCTGCTGCCCAGCTTCTTGTTCCGCCCTGATGGTTCACATATGCCACCGCCGTGGCATTATCTGACTGAATCCGGACAGGGAGGCCTCGCAGCCTTTCTAACCAACGGGACAGACAAAGTCAAATCGCTCTCAGCTCCAGTACATTTACTGGAAGACAAGCTTCCTGCACTGACCAACGACCCTGGGCAGAAAACTAACCCAGGACCCCTCCCCAGCCCGATAGGCTGGCGTCCGTCGTTACTATCGACCAATTGAGGGGGAGAAAACATTTTCCCACCTTTAGGGCCCGAGCCCGAATCCACCAAATCAAGGATCCTCGGGACTGATGATCCAACCTGATCAGTCTGTCTAGGGATAGGGGAGATTTGTCCCATTGCAACAAAATCGCCTTCTGTAGGAGCCGAGTGTGACTCTGGGCATAAGGTATTGCTTCGAAAGCCAACACCATGAGCCCCAACACTCGCATACAGAACCGTAAGGAGGACCACTGGCGTGATAACAGGGTTCGCGCTGCTGCCTGAAGTGTCAGGAGCTTGTTTGGTGGTAAAAACACCCTTGCCTGCACCGTGTCCAGAATCAGACCCAGGTATTCCAGCCGGCAGGATGGAGTCAACGCTGATTTCTGCAGGTTGATTAGCCAACCGAACTCCTCTAACCGCAGCAGACTCTGCTCTCAGGAGTAAATCGTCGAGGTATGCTACTACCGCGATACCTCTCTGTCTCAGCAGCGCCAGGATCGGAGCCACCACCTTGGTGAACACTCGGGGAGATGAAGCCAACCCGAAGGGAAGTGGCACAAACTGGTAATGCAGGTCCCCCACTGCAAAGCGTAGAAACGCAGGAAACGCTGGTGACTGTGACAAACTGGAACATGGAGATACGCGTCCCTGATATCCAGGGACGCCATGAATTCCTCTTGGTGCAGGGCGGCCACAATCGAGCAGATGGACTCCATCCTGAATCTCTTCGTCTTTAGTCCGCTTCGTCCCGAGCGGCGCCTAGAACCGCCTCCCGGCGCCCCTGAGGGAGTCTCAAGTTTGAAGGGAAGAACCTTTCTGGGGGCAGAGCGATGAATGCTATCCTGTCCCCGGAGGACACCACCTCCAGTACCCACCGATCGGTGATGCGGGCAGTTCATCTGTCTGCGAACCCCAGCAACCGGCCCCCCACCCGTGAGTCGGGCGGGGGCAACCCATCATGCGGAGGTTGATTTATCCTTCGCTTTTTAGGACTTATGCTGCCAGGGCCTTTTACTGGGCCCAGCGGAAGCCTTACCGGACTTGAAGCCCTTACCCGCTGAGTCGGGTGCCCGAAAAAACTTCTGACCCGAAGAATCAGGGCCCTGCTTACGGCAAAAAGCTCGCCGCTTTGGCTCTGGAAGGAAAGTACTCTTCCCTCCTGTTAAATCCTTAATGATTTCATCCAACTGTGGGCCAAACAGACGCCCTCCGTGAAAGGGAAGATCTGCAAGAGCTTTCTTTGAAGCCTGGTCACCTGACCAAGAGCGGAGCCACAGCACCCGCCTGATAATTGCAAAAACAGACATTTTTGACAATATGGGAAGAAGGTCCAAAGTAGCATGGCATATGTAGCGGAGACCCTCTTCCAAATGTTGTGCCCGCTGCACCTCAGCCTGTGCACACTCACAAGTTAAACCAGTGTGCAGTGTGGCAGCGTGCTCGTGAAGAGATTGTGCCGGCATCACAGCCGCTAGAGCCGGCCGCATGGCTGACCCAGCCAACAAGAACAGTGCCTTAGACACTGCCTCCGTGCGGCGATCGGCCGCCTCCTTAAAAGACGGAGACCCCTCCAAGGGAATGGTCATTGCCTTATTCAGACGGGCCACTGGGGGGTCCACCGTTGGGGAAGCCCATCTCTTAGTAAAGCTATCCACAAAGGGGTAGTGAACAGCAAAGCTTTTAGGAAAAGCAAAGGAATTTGGTGGCCGCAGCCATTCCTTGAACACTGCCTGTTCAAACACCTGATCATAAGGGTAAGCCCTAGGGGACCTTGGGGTTTAAGTGGTCCACAAATATATGTGGACTCATGCGACTCCCCTGCTTGGTCAAGCCGCATGGAGTCGCGGATATTAGTGATCCGAGCAGCCACTATCGCTTTATCACGTGAAAAGGAGCCTCCTGATCACCTTTGCCTTCTGAGGGCAGTTCACCCTCTGATAGTTCCACAGGTGTGACCACTGTGGTGCTTTCTGGATCCGAATCCTCCCCTGAGGAATGAGGGGGGGGCGTTTTTTGGGGCCCCCCGGAACCAGGTCCCCCGCCCGGGGAAAGAACTCCCCAAATACCGCCCTCAGCTGTTCCAAGGACAGCAAGGTTCCCGGGGTGGATTGTTGATCCGCAGGTACACCTGCCATAGCCTTGCCAGCCTCTGACATCCCAGCCTTCCGGCACCCCCACTGTGTGACCACCACCTCTACCCCACCAATCAGCCAGGGAGACCCGGGAGGATTGCACCCACTGCTACCAGCACCCAGGGAGAGCCAGCTATACTTGCTGTTTTAAATGCCTCAGCACTGTGACCGGAATGAGCAATTCCACTGCACTTCAAGAGTCTGCACTGTCGTCTGCCAGCCACGTTGTCCAAGTGAAACCGGAAGTACTACTGCCGTTTATATCACTTCCTGTAACATCCAAGAACGACCACTGGGGGCCGCCAGAGGACAGGCTGACAACCGCATGGGCTACCGAACAATGGACGCTGCCATCAACACAAGAGCTTATACAAAATAGCGCGGTCGGCGGACAAACGAACGGTGATCCACACCGAAAGGCGGCGAACTGCTTAATGCAGCGCTCCGAATGGTCAGTGCAAGGTGCGGTACTGCAGGGGGGGGGGAGATAATCCTCAAAAGGGTACCGCCCAGAAGTGCCCCACTAACAGGCCCCCACCGGCCTCACCAAGCCGACGGGCACAGCGGGTAGCCACCCGGAGCAGACTTACCTCCCCATAGAGAGGCATGCTGCTGGCCAGGCCCCTTGACAGGAACAAGCCAGTCACTGGGCTCTAGTGGGTTTTAGCCACTGGCCGCCCGCACGGAACGGGCGCTATGCGGCGGGCCCCCGCTAAGGGTAGCTCGCATAGTGTCGGCTGGACTGGGGACCGTTTTTGGATTCTAGATATCCTCTATACCACCAGCCAGCTTCTTGATAGCAGCCCTCTTTAGAAAAAACCTTCAGGAGACCGCAGATCCCATAGGGAACCAGGTCTACTCCTTGCACTAGGCAATAAAAAACTGATGTGCTAGGCAGAGCAGGGGTATTATATGCTAAGGTGAGGACGGCCCCCTGGGAGGGGCCAACCTATGCTTTTGTTTTATTTTTGCCTAGTCTACTCCTAGTGATATGAGCATAACCCCACGTGTCATAAGAAGGCTGCGTCTGTCAGTGAACGGAAGAGCAATGGCGGCGTCACGCGAATGCTAAGCGGGCCACCGGGTCATATGTGGGCTCTCCCCCCAAGCACCTGGAGGGGAAGAGGAGCCCATGCACACGGCTTCTAACTGCCGTTAAGTGGGGAGGGCTGGCGGTCACAGGAAAAACGAAGGGAAAAACAGCAGGGGAACCCTCTGCCTCCCAGGACAGCCTGAGAGATTGTGGCTCACCTCACCAGGGTGTTCCCTCCGGGCCGGAGGAAACACACAAACTGATGAGTGGAAGGGATGAGCCTCCCTTTAAAGATATGGAGGAAGAAGGGGTTTCCAGCGGTCCAGTGGGAGGAGTCACCATCTCTCAGGTGCTGTCCTGAAAGACGCTTTGGGAAAAGCTTTTTTCCAAGTGGGTAATCTGTAATGGATTGGAGCGGGATCCAAATTGTCTATGATGCATTTTTATACACTTTACTACTTTCAGTGGTATAAGGAATAAAAAGGAACAAAATAAAAACAGCTCGCTGTTAGGGTCTACATACCCTTTTAGGCTTACTCAGTAAAGCAGTGCAAACAGTAGTTAACTACAATAGAATTAAATTGAAACTGATCAAACTGCAGTCTTTTGCAGTGGCCCATTGTATTTCACACATTACCCTAAGGCAGGGGTCAGCAACCTTTTTCCACTTAAGGGCCGAATTCAATGTATGTGAATGCATGGAGGGTCACATTCATCTGCCAATAAATGGCGATAATAATAACAGTACAGGTTTACCTCACTTTAAGGTGCCTTAATAATACAAAGCAAGTTCATTCCGAGGGAGCATATGGCTGGGGATTCAAATTTGACTGCCCCCTGCCACATCCTAGCACCCAAGGGTGGCTGCCAGCCAGCATGGTCTGGAGATGGGGTTCCTGTCCCTAGAGAAAATGGGGGTCCCGTCCCTAGGGGAGATGGGGGTTCCGCCCCCAGGGGTGATGGGATCCCTGTCCCCAAGTGAGAAGGGAATCCTATCCCTAAGTGAGAAGGGGTCTCTAATAGGGTCCCCCCCATTGCACTGTCCTCTGCCCCCCTTCACATAATGCCATAGTGTCCTCTTTCCCCCTTCCCCCCATAGAAAGTTTCCTGTGCCCCCCAAAGCAGTGTCCTCTGTCCCGTGCGTACCCCACTATAGTGTCCTCTGCCCCCCATAGTGCCCCCTGCACCCCACCACACGGACACCCAAGCACACACTGTGTAGGTAGAACTCTCCTACCTTACACGTGTGTAGAGCAGAGCGGCTGGTATCACAGGCTGGATGGTGGCGGAAAATGCTGAAGTTAACTTTTTACACTCAGCACATGCGTCCTATACTTCTAAATAAATGTCTGCCAGTGTGCAGATCCTTTTCAAATCACCATATAAGATTGAATGATTAAATGGCCCCAAATGTGAAACAATCAACAAATGGAAACCAGCAAAAAGAACAACAACTATATTAATAAATGGATTTTTTGTATAACTTAAAATCCTTTTCTCTGAGTTCACTGACAGACGCAGCATTCTTATGACACATGGGGTTATGCTCATCCTACTAGGAGTAGACTAGGCAAAAACAAACAAAAGCGTAGGTTGCTCCTGCCGGGGGACCCTCCCCGGTTGGATGCGAAAACAAACAAAAACGGATCAGATGAGGATCATCCTACTCGTATTGGGGTACACAGTATTCTTACGACGCAGACAGTCACTTGAGTCTCTTTTCCTAAAATTCAATATGTTTTTTAGGTAAATAATTATATCAACAACAAGAAAAACGACCAAAGGTAAACAACTAACAAAGTGTAAACCCCGGTAAATTAGTAAGTTAGAATATACCACTAAACTTTTCCTAGACGTGTGACCGTCTGTAAATAAATCTTCATATCCTGCGTACACGACTCACATTTTTCAATTGAAGTCGTAAAAGGCGGTGGTAGGTCGGACACTATGGTCGGCGAG
>BLSH010214519.1:312679-323405 GCA_018402905.1 Glandirana rugosa | reverse complement strand
TTCAACTCGCAGCTTAAGTGTCTGCAAAGCAGGTCTTAGAACACAAACAGAACCTCGGCCACCGGATGTTAATACGGCGGTGGGAGAGAAGACTTGATTGCCCAATAATTGGGTAAAGATCAAATGGTGGAGGATCACAGACATCCAATCACGGAGAAAACAGGAACGTTTATGGATATATCTTCACTTTAAAATCTCACACATGGAACAATTTTGCATGGACACTAATACATCACCATATATGCTGGACACTTATTAATATAGTTTTGTTGTTCTTTTTGCTGGTTTCCATTTGTTCATTGTTTCACATTTGGGACCATTTAATCATTCAATCTTATATGGCGATTTGAAAAGGATCTGCACACTGGCAGACATTTATTTAGAAGTATAGGACGCATGTGCTGACTGCCATTTCATGATTGCTATTTTTGTATTTGATGAATTCTCCTTTGCACCACTAGAGGGAGCGCGGTTAAATTTTGTGTTTTTACTCTTGTTTTCATTTATATGAATATTGTACCAGCAGCTCCCAACAGTATTATATATTGATTTTTAATATTCGACATCCGTTGCGCGAATACCTTCTAGTCATAACTTTTTACACTAACAGGCTGGTGATTGATTGCTATGATCGCTCGGCAACCAATCACTTGCTGTTTAAAGTAAATGTGATCTCAGCCTCTTGCTGCTGTCCAATGAAGAGGACAGTGTGGAACATGTACGCGGGCCCGTGCAACTGACAGGCCAGCAATTAGCGGTGGCAGGCCACCGACCCTGCCCTAAGGGATAGTTTACACTTGTGTTTGGGGGTGGTAAGAACATGCGGTTAAGTCAGTTTTACCTCCACCCCAACCTCTCCCCTTAAGCTGCAAAAGCAGAAGCCAGGGGTGTACATATGCCATGGCCACAATACTCTGCAGCCAACATTAAACCCCCTGTTGCATTTGGCAGGTACTACCGAGACTCAAGTGAATGGAACCGCTGAAATGCACACAGCTGCGAAGCGGTGAGCGCGGCTTTTACAGGGGTTAAAACCGGCAGTGTAGAGGCCCCAAACACCTCTGAAAAGCAACTTGAGTGTGTATCACTATTCAGAGGAGCAGCAGTCCTTGCCGAATGTGTAAACAAGCCCTTATTATTTACACCAATTTTTGAGCAAGCCATAATACACATTAAAAACTGGGGCAACTTTACCTTAAGACTCTGTGCTCTGTTGATCAGATATGGCAAGTCAAAATTCTGAATATTGTAGCCAGTTATGATATCAGGATCAATAATGCGCACAAACTCTGCCCAGGCCTGTACAAAGGATAAAGAAGTCTGTTATATACGGTTACAGGGAGGTTTGTAATGTATGTTTAAAAGGCAGGAGAGAAGAAAAAAAAAAAAAGAAAAAAAAAAAAAACACATTCTGTACATCTGTGCAATACATGCACATTTCTCCATGTTTCATTCCTCTGAACACTGAGCAAGTATAGAAATGTACTAGTTGATTTGCCAGAACACCTCTGCTGATCCCAAGCAGTTTTGTCCTGCCCAGTTGACTACAGAACACTTCACCCTCACCTCTTTTCTATAATAATAGGGGAGGTGCTCTGAAGTTCAGAGAGTTTTGGCAGGGCTGAGTGCACTCCACGAGATTTTAGTGCAATAGCGTTGTAAGCGCAAACAAGAAGTTACCAGTTCACTGGATTTCTGTCAAGAACTACAGGTATTTCTCTAAACTTTGAGTATTTAAAAGGCAAAACATGGGGGAATGAGCATTAATACATGACAAAGTAGAGACGCAAAAGTTGTCGAGATGGCCCAGTGAGTGTAGCAGTGTACACAGGAGATCCAAACTCCCCATATGGATTGGTTTCTCAGCAGACTTAGATGAAGATTTATCTTCAGCGGAGCGACATTCTGCATTGTGGGCCGTGGCAGAGACATGGAGGTACGCCCTTTTCTCTAAGCTTTCAGCTCGGCCCCACCAGTGCGGGTTAATATATTTGGAGGAGTTTTTGCAACATACGTCTCATCCTATTCCAGCTCCACTACGCTTATATTACACCACTATGCTATCCCTCCTGCTGGCAATCTTGTAACTGATGTAAGATTCCTGCTTTAGAATATGCTCTGATCAAGTCATATTTCTATAAGCGCATTTTATAAATTATTTAAGTATTTAAAAAGGTTTTTATCTGCACGCTCAGCTACTGCTACTTTTAGAATGACCAGATCGCTAATGAATGAATGAATGAATGTTTGTATGCATGTATGTGGCACTTACAAGAAGAGCAATTTGCTAACTTTCCAGTGTGGTTATTCCACTGACATGATTTATTTGAAGATAACCCTGTGCATTAGAAGGTATTTTTATTTAAAGTAGTTGTAAATTCTCAATGCATTCTATGCATTAAGGTTCTGTGCTGCAGCTGCCCCAGAGCCTCCCCCCCCCCCACCTTTTCTTACCTGAGCCGATTAGTTCCAGCACCGTGCACAAGCCCAGCGACGCGGTCTCTGTCCTCATTGGCTAGATTGATAGCAGCAGGAGCCATTGGCTTCCGCCGCTGTCAATCAAATCCAGCGTCACGGGAGCAGGGGGCGGGGCTGAGTCCTGCTGTCTGTGTCAATGGCTGCAGCAGCAGGATTTGGGGGTGCACCCGCACAGGTGCCCCCATGGAAATCAGCTCTCCGCGGAGGCACCCGATGAAGAGGAGAGGCCAGAAGCGACACTGGGGCACCCCAGAAAGAGAGGATCGGGGCTGCTCTGTGCAAAACCCTTGCACAGAGCAGGTAAGTATATCAGGTTATTTTTAAAAAAACTAACCTTTACAATCAATTTAATATAGTTTAGGGCTGAAAATAAATTTCTAAATAGTTTTTTCTTTTAGTTGGATAAATATGAAGGCTTGAAAATTATATTTTCATACAAAGCCAACTAGTGGAGCCCTCACAATTTGCAGCCTCTCATCTATCTATTTACAGAGTTCAGTAGTTTAACCACTTCAGCCCCGGAAGGATTTCACGCTTTAGGACCAGAGCACTTTTTGCAATTCAGCACTGTGTCGCTTTAACTAACAATTGCGCGGTCGTGCAATGTTGTACCCAAACTAAATTTGTGTCCTTTTTTACCCACAAATATAGCTTTCTTTTGGTGGTATTTGATCCCCTCTGCGTCACTTCTGATCGCCGCTATAAATAAAAATAGAGACAATTCTTACTTTTTGCTAAAATACAAATCCAAAAAAAAATATATAAAAAAACATTTTTTTTTCATCGGTTTTGGACGATTTATATTCTTCCTCATATTTTTGGTTAAAAAAAAAAAATAGCAATCGTTTATTGATTGGTTTGCGCAAAAGTTGCCGAGTTTACGGATGATGAGAATTCATTTCTGGGGTTTTTCTTTTTTTACTAGTAATGGCGGTGATCTGCGATTTTTAGCAGTACTGCAATATTGCGGCGGACATGTCGGACCATTTTGACACTTTTTTGGGACCATTGGCATTTATACAGCGATCAGTGCTATGAAAATGCACCAATTACTGTATAAATGCCATTGGCAGTGTAGAGGTTAACCTTGTGGGGGCGTTCTAAGGGTTAACTGTGTTCCCTCAGTGTGTTCTAACAGTATCGGGGTTGGGCTGGCAGGGGGAGGGGAGTGATCACGGTTCCCATATACAGGAAGCTTGTGATCATAGCCCTTCCCCCTCTGTCAGAACGAAGATCCGTGTTTACATACATAGACCTCCGTTCTGACGCACCGGGGGGGGGGGGGTCCATCCCGGGTAGCCAGCGGCGATCGGGTCCCTACCCGCTCCCTGGGCCCCCCCGGACACTGAGCGCGCCTCCGTCAGGTAACGGCGGTTTGCGATAACGAACCACTTTGCCGCCGTCACGCTGCGACGGGCGGTCGGCAAGTGGTTAAGCTGATACACACAAAACTGACTGAGCACTGAAGCACTCCACTCAAAGCCCTATTCCTTCAGACAGGCCAATACAGAAATTTAAACCAGAGACTGAGGGTATAGATGAAACAGTCTACGCCACACTCTCCTGTGGAGTTCTTGGAATCCTTTAGGCATGATATATACCAAAAAAAAGCAACAAAAAGCAATTTAAAAAAAACGTCTGTAGTACCCCTTCAGCAAAAAATAATGTGCATGGTGCAAAAATCCACAGAAACAGGTTTGGCAGTGTTAATTTAATCAACGAAAATATATTTGTAGACTAAATGAACCACTTCCCGACAGCCCGCCGCATACACTGCGGCAAGGCGACTCTATTGTGCGAAGCCGTACCAGTACGGCGCTTCGTGTAACAGATATAGCGGGTGTGCGCCAGCAGAGTAGCCCTGGAGCTGGTGCGCGTGGCCGCGATATCCGCCGGCCACACGCGATTGCTACACAGAGGGGCAGAAAGGGGATCTGCCTATGTAAACGAGACGGATCCCCGTTCTGACAAGGGAGCAGCGATCTCTCTGTACTCCCAGCCAGTCCACTCTCCCCACAGCCAGAAAGCACCTCCCTAGGACACACTTAACCCTTTGATTGCCCCTGGTGTTAACCCCTTTACTGCCAGTGTCATTTATACAGCAATCAGTGCATTTTTATAGCACTGATCGCTGTATAAGGCCTCATACACACGGACGTTTCTAAAAAAAATAAACAAAACGTCGGGCCCGACGTCAAGGAAATAAAGGCGGCGTTTTTCGGCTTATGCATCTGCTTTTTGAGCGTTAGTGAGCGTCGGCGTCAATAGGCGTTTTTTTAAAAAAATCATCCCTCTGATATTTTTCAACCTAAAAACATCGGCGTCAAAAAACGCCGGAAAACGCCGGTATATAATATTAGGTGGCGTTTGTTAGCGTCGGCATCAAAAAATGCCAAAACGTTACAGCCTCAGAACGCGATGGCTGTGGGTTCTAGTTTCAGCTCACTAACGCCGACGTCATCTACAGCTCAAAAACGCCAACGTTTTTATGGGGCCATTGACTAACATGGAGAGCTGCAAAAAACGCCAGAAAACGCCGGCGTCAAAAAACGTCCGTGTGTATGAGGCCTTAATGTCACAAGTCCCAAAAAAGTGTTAAAGTGTCCGATTTGTCCGCAGTCCCGCTAAAAATCACTGATCACCATTAGTAGTAAAAAAAAATTATAATAATAAAAATGCCATATATCTATCCCCTATATTGGTGACGCTATAACTTTTGCACAAACCAATCAATATACGCTTATTAAATTTTTTTTAAACAAAAAAAAGGAGAATACTACATATGGGCCTAAACTGATGAATAAATTAGATTTTTTACATTTTTTTGGATATTATGGCAAAAAGTAAAAAACTTTTTTTTTTTTCAAAATGGTCTGTCTTTTTTTGCTTATAGCGCATAACATAAAAACCAGGTGGTGATCAAATACCACCAAAAGAAAGCTCTATTTGTGGGAAAAAAGGGCATCGATTTTGTTTAGGTACAGCGTCGCACGACTGCACAATTGTCGGTTAAAGTAACGCAGAGCCATATCGCAAACAATGGCCTGGTCATTAAGGGGGTAAATCCTTCCAGGGCTGAAGTGGTTAACACTATTTTAGTCAACATACAACTAAAACAATTCAGATGACTAAAATACGACCAAAACTAAAATACCATTTTAGTCAAAAGACTAGAAGAAAAACGAAATCAAAACTTGACATCAAAATTAACACCGCACTAACACTAAAAATAAGTTGGGGAAATCTACTAAACTGCTAAAACAAAAAAAAAAAAAATTAGCAAAAAGGTTTTTTTTTTTTTTTCTTTCTTAATATTTAAAGCTGGTAATATATTCATGAAATATGCGCAATGGCATTACAACCAATAGAGTTTTTGGGGTTTTTATTACATTTTAAAGTTGCACTTCTGTTTGTCAAAAAGCAATATTTTTGTTTATGAAACTTGGTTTTATTTATAAAGACGCTATATCTGTGTCTGTAGTCATGTTCAAACGGCAATACCATAAATAATAACATATTCGATATTTACTCCAGGAGTACATAATGAGTTTAGCAATTTTAGAAAAATGCTTAAATAATGCATTGCAATTTAACTAAACCCATTAAATTTTAGTTGACTAAAATGTACTGGAGATTTTTGTCGACTAAAATACGACTATAACGAAGACAGTTCAGATAACTAAAATACAACTAAATCTAAATAGACATTGTAGTCGAAACACTGACTAAAACTAAATCGAAATTTTATATCAAAATTACTACTGCTGGTTGGAAATCATCTTTGACTGATTTTACTTCAGTCAAGTGAACATGAAATTGGTTGTGATGTGATGCCACATCTGTCCATCATTGCTGCTTTGCTATGGAGGCAACTTACTTTCAACAGTGCTTCTTCTTTTTCAAAGCAAAGTACTTGAGAGCCAACTATACTTGAGCAGGTGTCCAGAGTGAAAACATTGCGGATGAAAGGGTCTTTCTCCCCTTGCCTTAGAACCATGTTAGCTATCTGAATAACAGGGTCTTTATCAGGCTCAGGAAACACACCTAGGAAACAAGAAAGAACAAATCAGGATTTAAATAAATCGCTTAAGTCTAGTGAAGAACTTGCTGAACAGCACAATACCTTTTCTCCCTGCACATTCTATATCAAAGCTGAGCACACGAAGAGGGGCAATCTTCTGCCACTCACCCTCAGCAGGGTGACTTTTAAGATCTGCCCAGCTGACATCAACCTCAAGCTGAGCTAGAGATACCTGCAGGAAAAACAAACGGAGATTACAGAACCAATGAATCCAAAATAGATGTAATGGAGTATACCCATCTAATACTCACCTTGATGGTATTGTCCTTAGTCCGATCATCTCCCTGGCTTTCTTTACGAATTCGGTATTTGCCAGCTGGGAGTTCAATCCAGTTACACCCAACAATATCATTGTCCACCATAAACCTAGAAAAGAGAATGCCTTCCGGTAAAAACCTTAAATTTAAATGTTGCCATTAACCACCTTATTCAATTAGGACATAGTCTTAAAGTGGTTGTCAACTCGTGACAACCACTTTAACCTACAGGTAAGCCTATAATAAAGCTTACCTGTAGGTGCCCTGCATATCTCCCAAACCTGCACGGTTCAGGAGATATGCAGTGTACTAAATGTGCCAACGTCATTTCGGCACATGCGCAGTGAAGAAACGGACTTCGTGCCGCACGTTTCTTCACTGTGATCGTGCTGTGACTGCCGGCTCCCACGCGGGAGTGACGTCACGCGACTCCGGCCAGTCACAGAGCCGGAGTCATGGCCCCGGAAGAAAGAGGCAGAAGATGGACGCTGCCAACACAGGGGACAGCGCTGGATGTCGCAGGCTTCGTTTGCAGGTAAGTGACACATAATGGGCTACTATGCGATGCAGTAGCCCATTATGCATCTACTTTGCAAGGGAATGTAGAGGAAGTAAACCCCATCTGGGTTTACTTCCTCTGTAAGGGCAACCATACAGAATTCATTCTGATTCGGAACAGTACATGGTGAATTTTTATTGGCTGCAATAATGAATTTGCATTCTTTATTAGTCCAAAAGTATCATAGCAACGTTGGAGCGCATTGGGCGATTTTCCCTTAAAAGCCTGTGCAGCTTTCCTTATTCCATCAGTCACAACCAATACAGGAAGCAACAGGAGGTAGAAGGGCCAAAAGGTGAAACATGGGTCCCATTTTGTGAGCAGCTTAGACAGGGTTTTGTTTTTTCTCCCCCCAATACAGAAGAACCCCAGAAAACAGCATTTACAGTGGGTACAGAAAATAATCACCCCGTCCCCTTTAGAATAATCACATTTTGCTGCTTTGCAGCATGAAATGAAGACAGACACAGTTTTGTTTTATCAAGCTGCATTTACTCAGTGCAGCTTAAAACACCCAAGTGAAAGACAGAACACCAATATGTCAGAAAATTAAAAAAAAAGAAAAAATCAAAACAGGATCACTAAGCTGGAAAAATGATCACCCCCTTGTATCAGTATTTTGTTGAAGCACCTTTTGCTTTACTTTAGTCTGTTGGGATATGTCTCTACTAACTTTGCACATGTAGACTGCAATATGTGCCCACTCTTCTTTGCAGAGCTGCTCAAGTTCAGTTAAATTTGATGGTGATCGGAGGGGCGTGGCTTAGACGTGGTGTATAGCAGACTTGTTCTGGGAGAGCTCCGGTCTCCCGGACACAATCTACAGGCATCCGACCTACCTGAGATAGGTGAGCACCCAAAATCCACCTAGGAGGCTTCCCTGCATCCTCCCCTACGACCTGGACTAAAAAATCGCGGCGGTCCGCGCCCGACCTCCGCGACTCCAAAAATTTAGGCCGCGGCGGCTCTGAAAGATCATCCCGCAGCCAATCCGCAGTCCCGGACCCCGATATAAGACCCCAGAGGCTCCTACCACTTACCCCAGAGACTGGGATGAAAAAAAGAGGCCCGCATCAGCAAAAATTCGGTCCCCGGCTTTTGCGGCCTAGCCACGGGGAAGCGGGCCACGGTCCGTACGCTCTCCATCTGCCTTCCCAGACGCAGCCACACAATTATCAAACCCGAAGATGGGCTAAGACGTACCGCTAGACCCCCAGCCCCACAGTGGCATCCTGAGGCCTAGTGACAGCCGCCAGCCGCGGACTAAATTACACTCGGTCCCCAGTCTACTCACTCCCTGGGGCTCAAGGAGTCCGCTGGCCCGCACCTCCGGCGGCCACCCGAACGCAGTGGGACATCCGGAAACCATCAGGGGGTGCAGATTCGGTAATAAGGCCCTCAAGGGGGCGTGGCTTGGACATGGCGACGTGAAGAAGCAACTGTAGAGAGCTCCGGCTTCCCCATGTCCTTCCCGGCTGCCCTGTTCAACTTTCCAAGGCATGCCCTCATCTAAACAGCAGCAGACTCGCTCCTCAGCCCGACTAGCTCGCTCCGCTACCCCGCAGAGGGAACTACACCACTTTTACCCGTGCTACAGAGGACATCTCCGGGAGCGATAGTAGCGGCTCGGCTCAGACGGAAGGGCCCGCCAACAACCAGCCGCGACCTCTATCTCCCACCTGCAGCCTGGACTCCTTACAAGACATTCCAGAGGCTTTCCACCCCACTATGTCATCCACGACGCAGCAGTGTGGGAGCGGAGTAGACCCTGAGATCCGCGGTATGCTCCAGGCATTACCGACGAAATTGGACATTGAATCACTTATTCTACGCCTGGAGGAAGCACACCGCCGCGACATCCAAGAGGTCAGAGACGATGTGCAGTCGCTCTCCACCAAAATATCTGCAGGGGAGGCCTCTATCTCCTCGCTGGAGACCAGGATGTCGGCTCTAGAGCAACACCAGGAATCCCAGGCGAATGTGGTACTACAGGTCCAATTACACCTGGAAGAAATGGAAGACTGCAGTCGCCACAATAATCTGAGGATTCGCGGCCTCCCGGAAGCAACAGGCCCGGAGAATTTAGCAGAGACACTTACAGTCATCTTTAACAGCATACTAGACCCTCCTCTGCCAACAATGGAGTTTGACAGGGTTCACCGTGCTCTAGGTCCCCGTTCACCAGACCTGAACAGACCCCGAGACGTTATCTGCAGACTTCACCGATATGTGCAAAAGGAGAATATACTCCGCAGAGCATGGAAACATGGAGAGATGGAGTTTGACGGTGCCGTGGTGAAAATACTCCCTGATATCTCTAGGGCGACCCTCCAACGTAGAGCTCTCCTACGCCCAGTGCTGGACATTGCCAGGCAACAAGGGTGCACCTACCGCTGGGGATATCCCTTGGCGGTCGCAATCCGGAAGGCAACCTCATCCTTCACCCTGCGTACGCCTGCCGAACTAGCGGACCTCTTCACCTTCTTAGACGTGGAGCCGGTCGCGGTCCCTAACTGGCTTGGGCCGCTGCCGGCATCAGCCAACCGTCTAGGTCCACTCACCGCCCGACCTGGTTCCTTGTCTCGCTCACAAAGAGCACGGAGGAGATCCTTCTGTGGATCGGGCAGGGGAAGTCTGAAGTGATGCATTTACATCCCCATAGACTGTCACCTCAGAAGTGACGTTACTGGCCATTAAATTTTTCTCTCTTCTCATTGACCTCCCCCCCACCTATACGAGACTGATATGAGAGTGGAGGAGCCCGGCTATACCACGGTTCTTGAGACAATAACTTTGTGACATCGATCAAGGGATGTATACCGGAAACCGTACCACCCAGGGCTATGGTGATGCTGATGGAAAACGCTATAAGTCCTATACTTGTACTATAAAGCCACAAAGGACTGTTTCCCCCACTAATCTTTACCCAAGGTTGCCCATTGTAATACTTGGATATGACTACTTCACAAATATGAGTCATTTTAATATTCCTCGTGGACAGTGGAGCTTACTGCCTGAGGGGCGACCTATCCCCAGGGACACCACAGTGTGGTGGAATACCCCCACTCATTCTGGGACCATAGACTAGATGAAAACGAGGCCCACCTGTTGCTACTTCGGACCTCACCAACCTCTACCCTTAAGTAACATATGTGATATGCCAAATAGCCATGATGATGGGTGGTTGGGGGTGGCGGGAGGGCCAAGTGGAAGACTGGGGGAGGAGAGGTGGTGATGTATGAGTAACCAAACTATACTCAGGCCGCTTGAAAGAGAACGCCTGGGTGCAGGTAATGCTTTATGGGGAGCTTTTCACTATAGAATTGTTTTTTTTTTTTTTTTTTTTTTTTT
>BLSH010214519.1:271678-291131 GCA_018402905.1 Glandirana rugosa | reverse complement strand
GAGCACGGATGGGATGACTGAGCACGGATGGGATGACTGAGCACGGATGGGATGACTGAGCACGGATGGGGATGGATGAGCACGGATGGGGATGGATAAGCACGGGTGGGGGTGGGTGAGCACGGCTGGGTGGGTGAGCACGGCTGGGTGGGTGAGCACGGCTGGGTGGGTGAGCACGGCTGGGTGAGGATGGCTGAGCATGGATGGATGGATGGGTGAGCATGGATGGATGGGTGGCTGAGCATGGATGGATGGGTGGGTGGCTGAGCATGGATGGATGGATGGGTGGCTGAGCATGGATGGATGGATGGGTGGCTGAGCATGGATGGATGGATGGGTGGCTGAGCATGGATGGATGGATGGGTGGCTGAGAATGGATGGATGGATGGGTGGCTGAGCATGGATGGATGGATGGGTGGCTGAGCATGGATGGATGGATGGGTGGCTGAGCATGGATGGATGGGTGGCTGAGCATGGATGGATGGGTGGCTGAGCATGGATGGATGGGTGGCTGAGCATGGATGGATGAGCATGGATGGGGTGAGGATGGCTGGGTGGGTGAGCATGGATGCGTGGCTGAGCATGGATGGGGTGAGGATGGCTGGGTGGGTGTGGATGGATGGTGGGGGACGCTCGGGAAGCGCGATTCTGGGAGGGCGTCAATGTATGTCCTCCCAGAGTTAAGCAACCGTCCTGTAGACGTATTTTGTCTATGGGCCGATTGCTAACTGGTTAAGTGGTTAAAACTTCCCTCATACAGAGCAGAGTTAATCACTTTGATAAGAGATACATTGTGTTACTTTTCTGTATTCTAAATAGAAACAAATATCCCGGGCAGTTTGCCAAGATTAACAGCTGTTAGATTAAGCAGAGAAATCGGAGACGGTGTTTTAATATAGTGAAGGGAGATTAGGATCGGCTGCTACTCACCAGGACGCGACTTCTGGTCGCCATGGCGCCTGGGGTTTGTCGAGCCCTGAATTAAACAATGCCCTGTTCACTGATCGAACAGACTACTGCACTTCACTGCATTCTCCTGCATTTCAAAATATTTTATATAACGTGAAAGCAGTAGTACATTGTAAAACTAAATGCCTCTTTTCACAAATCTAGGTTGACATTTACTCCCAAACTAGATAGCAATGTATTAAAAAATTCTTCTAAATGCGATTAATAAATGTTTTGTTCTAAGGCCACATTACCACAATGCCTTTCTCTAATCCAGTGGTTCTCAACTCCGGTCCTCGGGCCCCCCCAACAGGCCAGGTTTGCAGGATAACTGAAATACATCACAGGTGATATCATTTGCTGCTCAGTGATTGCAGTATTCTAGTCTGCATCTCCCCAAGGTAATACTTAAAATCTGGCCTGTTGGGGGGGCCCCGAGGACCGGAGTTGAGAACCACTGCTCTAATCCAAACAGAAGAGGCAGTCATGTGTTATCAGTCTGTGCGGCCATGATTGCCTGTCAATAACCCCCCACAGCCTCCAAGCTGCCTACGTCGCCAGCAGCACTGCCAGGCAAGTGTTTGACAGTGGCTCAACTCATCACTGCAATTCACGTTATGGCAGATTGGCACCTTTCCGCACCTTTTTTTTTCCCTTTCCGCACCAGGGCCATTTAGATTAAAGAGCAAAATAAGATGTAGACATGACTTTTTTTTCATGACCTGGAGCAAGCGCACAAGCAGTAGCAATGCTACATAGGTAAATTAGACTGCAGACTGTTGCAAGTGCACAATATAAAGCTTGTTTAATCTGGGGGATGCAATATAGGGAATATGTAAATGTCTCAGTCCTGCAGCAGCCTGTGCTTCTTTTCACTCCTGCTCAAGCCCTGGAATATGAGCAGGCCCTATACATTATCACAGACAATGCAGGCCTAGTGGTGATCTGAACTGGCAGGGAAAAACTAAACAAACATTAGATCCTGAATATAAAGGAGTAGGAGGTAACATGTAGTTTATGGTAAAATAACCAGTTCAGCTTTAAAATGGTTCTAAAGGAGTTTTTTTTTTACCCAACATAAAAACATGTTATACTAACCTGCTCTGTGCACTGGTATTGCACAGAGCGGCCCGCAAACCTTCTCTTTTGGGGTCCCCTGCCGATACTCCCTGCCTCTCTTCTTCTGTGTCTGCCCCATAGCAAGTTGCTTGCTATGTAGGCAAGCATGCAGGCTTGCTCCTGAGACAAGCTGTGTGCTTCCAAAGAAACAGGCACAGCGCTGGATTGAGTGAGGACTCAGGTAAGTATTAGATAAGTATTTGGGGGAACAATACTGCTACTGGGACATTTTTCACCTTAATGCAGGGAATGTATTAAAGTAAAAAAGTTATGATTTTTTTTTTTTATTAATTGAGTTTTGCTTTTTAAAAGTTACACAAACAAAACAACCTCTTGTGGCAACTTAGTGGTAGCAGAGTGGTGTAGTGGTTAGCACTTTCGCCTAGCAGCAAAAGGGTCGCTGGTTCGAATCCCAACGACGACCCTACCTGCCTGGAGTTTGCATGTTCTCCCTGTGCCTGCGTGGGTTTCCTCCTGGTACTCCGGTTTCCTCCCAAACTCCAAAGACATGCTGGTAGGTTAATTGGATCCTGTCTAAATTGGCCTTAGCATGTATATGTATGAGTTAGGGACCTTAGATTGTAAGCTCCTTAAGGGTAGGGACTGATGTGAATGTACAATGTATATTGTAAAGTGCTGCGTAAACTGACGGCGCTATACAAGTACCTGAAATAAATAATAAATAAACGTATAACTGCCAAATAAGATCCACAGGCATGTCACACAGTGGACAATACAATCGTACAGAATAGTCGATGCTGTATTTTCCACACGCAACACAGGTCTTGCTCAAATAAAAGAAAGAAAAAAACAACACTAGCTGGTTTGTGTATTTACTATGGGCAGTACCAACAAATCCAGATTACTGGGGGATGGGTTCCCAGGTGAGATAGCAATCACATCAGAATCTGAATACAAGACATGCCATCCAGTGTAGTGATCAACATAACAATCTGTTGTGAAGTTGGGGCCAGGCCTGGGGTGGGCTGTCACACATTTTTTTCAAAACGTGTGGGACAGTTCTTATGTTGGTATATAAGTTTTTCTCTGGACAGGGTAGTATTAATTAGATTTTTCCATTCCATCCATGTGGGGGGGGAGATATTCATTTCTGGGCAATCGACTTATGTGCTTGGAAAAGCAGTCTGATAAGAAGCAGGTTGTGCTGTTACACATAATGTGTGAGGATTTATATATTTAGTTTTCATAAGTCATTGTTATTAACTTCTGTATTGTTGGTTATTACACTGCCATCTTGTGGTTGTTTTGGATATTGTACCTTTCCATTCTGTTTTCTAATGTGTACTTCCCATCCCCTCTGAGCCAATTTCCTCTTCCTGGTTCACTCTGTGAGGTAACTTCCGCTTCCTGTGTCCTCTCTCTGTCTCATGAGAAAAAGAATGTGGCCACACGCTTGTAGGCCTCACACAATCTGCTCGCATCCTAGGACACATTATCATGTTTTTACCTGCAGATGCCATCTTTCAACCATCTGCAACATTTGTTGTATGCTGTACCTGCTATTCACATTAAACATATGCTTATGGAAGAATCGGTGTCTGGTGAGTTCAAGTTAACTGATAAAGACTGTCTGTGGTGATTATGTCTGCTTATACAGGCCAGGCATAGAGGTCTCAGCAAGGGATAAGTCACTAATACAACAGTTGGAGTCAGAATAGTCAAAACATGATAGGATTCCTGTAGCCTGCTGTGTAGACGTGTATGTTTAATCTGCAATAAAGCTCAGTGCCATCCGCCAAAAAGCACATGGTCACACAAGCTTACTGCACATCAGTGAATGTTAAAAACGGTTTCTCTGCATTGGACTGTTATCCCACCTGTCTAAGCTGCTGTTCATCTTCTTAAAGAGACCGTAACCATTTTTTGCAAAACCTGAAAAAATGTCTAGACAAGCTTCCCAACATTCTTTTTTTGCTGAATCTACACAGATACATCATGCCTCTGACCACACAGATGTACAGGGAACAGATTCTGTAGATATCGCAGAGCAAAGTGTAAGACCCAAATGAACAATAATACCAACACAGAAACTTAGAGAAAACTACGAATCCACTAGAGATGAGTTCTCCAGCAATCTGTCAGAACTGTGGGACAAAACTACATACTGCATGTCAGTCTTGCCATGCTGCAATCAACAAGCTGAAGTAAGAAATTCTACAGATTGCCTATCTGCAGCGTATGAGCACTACCAGCGACTGTCTGCAAAATACACAGCTTTCTTAAAGGACTTTAATATAGAGGGCTCTTTAGCAGAACTATCTAAGACTGACAAACTAAACCAACAAAGATCTCTTAGTGCAAGATGCCAAGGATAAGACAGAACTCCGCTTCTCTAAACTGCAGGAGACCAGATCTCATAAATCCACATCTACAAAGCTTACACCACATTCTTCTAGATCTTCTCGCTTTAGAAGCTCAACATTAAGTGACAAGCTAATAGAGGCCCGTGCAAGTCTGGAAGCAAAAAAATTGCGAAGCTCATTTGCCAGAAAGGAAGCTGAGATAGCAGCCCACCAAGTAGAGATAGAAGCTCAGAACAAGGTTCGCCAAGCAGACATAGAAGCTCAGATCAAAGCATGCCAAGCAGAGATGGCAGCTCGCCAAGCAGAGATGGCAGCTCGCCAAGCAAAGGCAGAATCCCAAATAAAGATTCTGCAAGTGGAAAGGGGGGAAGCAGCTGCCCAAGCAAGGCTAAAAGGTCCTTGAACAAGCAATGGGAGGAAGTATTAATTCTGACTGTTCCATTCCAGCAAAAGAGGAAGATCCAATTGAACACACCAGTGAATATGTGCGAAGGCATAGTGTTTGCAATGATACAGAATCCTCTCCTGTACCACCTACTAACATTACTGTTCGAACTCTTAACACAGAGAACTCTAACACGCACAAGCCTGAGCCTCTTCAAGTCCACAAAGCAAGCGTATTCACACAGCAAACCAACAACAAGGTAACTGCCAGCGACAAGCCACAGCCAACAGAAGTCTTAGAGACTAAGCTGAATGCCTTTGCAACGTCACTTTATCCTGGTAAACCTCACCTTTATTCACCAGAGAACTTTCACACCCAAGGGGTCCCGCAAGTTACTTTGGCACCAAAGAGTGAGAAATCACACCTGACTTTGCCCGATATATGATGCGCCGCAAGCTCATTAACATCAGCCTCTCAAGGTTCGATGACTGCCCAGAGAACTACAAAGCTTGTAGATCAACCTTCAAGGCTTTTATTGCTGATCTCAACTTTACTGCCAAGGAGGAACTTTATTTGCTCATAAAGTGGCTGGGGCCAGAATCTGCACATCGTTAAAAGAGAGCAGTGCATGTTGACTACCCACATGCAGGTCTTGCTGCTGCATGGGCAAGACTTGAACAAACCTATGGTAGCTCTGAAGCCATAGAAAGTGCTCTATTCAAAAGACTGCAAGACTTTCCAAAAATAGGAAACAAAGATCACTGCAAGCTTCAAGAACTAAGTGAGCTCCTCATGGAGCTACAGTTGGCAAAGACAGACCTTTGTCTGCCTCGGCTGTGCTACCTGGACACTGCACATGGTGTGAACCAAGTAGTGTCTAAACTGCCATACAATCTGCAGGAGAAATGGTCACAACAAGGCTCAAGATATAAAAGAGAATATAACATATCCTTTCCTCCATTCTCATATTTTTGCAGGTTCATCAGTGAACAAGCCTGGACGAGGAATGATGCCAGCTCCAGCGAGTCTAGCTTGCCTGCAGCAGCATCATCATCATCAAGGTATGATAACGAAGCTAAACATAGAGACTTATATAGAGCAGTATCTGCTAAAAAGACAGACATCTCACCTCCCATATCCTCTCCCACTCACCACAGTGATTCGGGTGATAGAGATAAAGATCCAAATCGTCAGTGCCCTATTCACAAAAAACCTCACCCTCTAAAGAAATGTCGTGGGCTTGAGGGCAAAGTCTATCCAAGAATGCAGGGAGAATCTCCAAAAACTTGGAATATGCTATAGGTGTTGTGCTTCCTATGACCATTTTGCTAAAAACTGTAAAGTTGCCATCAAGTGCACAGAATGCAGTAGCGAAAAACATATTACAGCTATGCATCCTGCTCCACTTCCAGACAATCCACAGCAGCCATCTGCATTGAACGCCGCATCAAATCATGGCGGGGAGCAACAAAGCCATGCTCCTGCCACTACAAACATCTCTTCTTCATGTACCGAGGTCTGTGGAGAAGGATCAAGCCACAAATGCTGTGCCAAGGTATGTCTAGTCAAAATATATCCAAAGGATCAACCTGAGAAAGCTACCAGGATGTATGCAATAATAGATAAGCAGAACAACAGATCCCTGGTCAAGCCTAAATTCTTTGAGATTTTTGGCATAGAAGGACATGCAACACCATACACTCTAAACACCTGTTCTGGTCGTGTAGAAACCTCCGGCAGAAGGGCCGATGGGTTCATGGTCTCCCATATCAAGGCAAAGAAGGGCATACCCTTGCCAACATTAGTTGAGTGTGACCAAATGCCAGACAACAGGGAAGAATTTCCTACTCCAAAAGCTGCATATCACCATCCCCACTTAAGGCACCTGGTTACTGAAAGTCCACCAATGGACATGGGTGTGGAAATACTAGTCTTGCTGGAAAGGGACATTCTCAGTGTACATAAAGTGAGCCAACAGTGCAACGGCTCTGACAACGCTCCATACGCACAGAGACTTGATCTAGGCTGGGTAATAGTGGGTGATGTATGCTTAAACAGAATGCGAATGCCATCCGAGATTAACTCCTTCAAGACTCACATGCTAACAAATGGGCATGCATCTCACTTTAGCCCATGCCCTCATCATTATGAAGTAAAAGAGAAGCCTCTTGACATCATCCAGGTATCTGATGTTACTCCCATCCCCTATGATGACAACTTAGGCAACACAGTGTTTTGTTCCACACGTGATGACAACAGAATAGCCTTGTCAGTTGAAGAAAGAGTTCAATAATGCGCAATAATGGACAGTGAACTCTACAAAGATTAATCTAACAGCTGTGTTGCACCATTACCTCTTCGTGCAACAAGAGTCAGACTTCCGAATAATCGTGAACAAGCTTTATCCATATTCAACTCACTTCAGCAAACACTAAAGAACAGGCCTGAAATGAAGGAACATTTCATTGCATTTATGAAAAAGATTTTGACAATGATCACGCTGAGCCAGCTCCACCTCTTCTTGAACATGACGAGTGTTGGTATCTGCCTTTGTATGGAGTGTATCACCCACGTAAGCCAAAGCAAATCAGGGTAGTGTTTGATTCCAGTGCCAAGCATCAAGGTGTATCCCTGAACGATATTCTTCTTACTGGTCCTAACCTAACCAACAACCTTGTAGGAGTACTTATGAGGTTCAGAAGAGAGTCAGTTGCCATAACTGCTGACATTGAACAAATGTTCCATTGCTTTATAGTAAGAGGAGACCATAGGAACATCCTAAGGTTTCTGTGGCACTGTGACAACAACAAACAATGAAGTGATTGAATACTGCATGAAAGTACATGTCTTTGAAAACAGTCCCTCACCTGCTGTTGCAACATATGATCTACGAAGGACTGCACTTGATGGAGAAAAGGAGTATGGTGCAGATGCTCGACACTTCGTTGAGAGAGACTTCTACGTGGATGATGGACTCAAGAAGCCATATACCTGCTCCAAAGGACTCAATGTATGCTTTCTGAGGCCAACCTCAGACTTCATAAGATTGCCTCAAACAGTGCTGCTGTGATGAAAGCCTTTCAGCCTGGTGATCATGCCACAGGATTTAAAGATTTAAATCTGGGAATGGACATGCCTCCTGTTCAGAGAAGTCTGGGCTTATGGTGGAATTTATTTAAAGACACCTTTGGCTTTCAAGTCAGCTCTGCAGACAAGCCATTCATCAAACGCTGTGTCCTGTCAGTGGTGAACAGTCTATACAATCCACTGGGATTTGCGGCTCCCATAACCATACAAGGTAAATCCTTATTAAGACAACTAGCAGAGACTAGTCAAGATTGGGATGCTTCGCTACCAACAGACAATTATTCAAAGTGGAAGTCCTGGAAACAATCTCTACATGCCATGGAATTGATATGCCACACTGCTATACTTCAGCTTCCCTTGCTGCAAGTCAGAGAAAAGAGATTCACATCTTCTCAGATGCATCCACAGAGGCCATAGCAGCTGTTGCCTACCTCAAGAGACTCTAACAATCAAACCCATGTAGGATTTCTATTTGGTAAAGTTAGCGCCTAAGCCAAAGCACACAATTCCCAGGCTTGAACTTTGTGAGACTGTACTAGACTGCGTGAGCTAGACATTCAAATAGATGCCATCAAATTCTACACAGACATCAAAGTTGTTTTGGGCTACATATACAATCGGACAAAACGCTTCTATGTCTATGTCAGCAACCGTGTAGAAAGAATCAGAAAATCCTCAAGGCCTGAACAATGGCATCATGTTCCATCAGAGCATAATCCTGCAGATCATGCCACCAGACCAATGTCTGCAACTGCTTTTGCAAATTCTTCTTGGTTAACAGGACCTGAACTGCTGCTGGATCATACAGAAGAAACTACACCTGAGGTCTTCAGTCTTCTAGATCCTGAAAATGATCCAGAGATTCATCCTGAAGTCAAGACTTTTGCTACCGATCTGAACCCTAACTTCCAAATTGGAGACCTTGTTCTGCTCAAACACCAGCAAGCCAAAAGAATTGAATGGCCCTTGGGACTCATTGTAAAGTCCATTCCCAGTGATGATGGTATGGTACGCAAGGTAGAGGTGAAGGTTGCCAGACAAGGAACTGTAAAGACTTTCCTCAGACCCATCACAGAACTTGTTTTACTCTTGCCTTTTGGAGACTGAACTTGCTTACCTGGGTCTGTTGGATTCAGTTTCTACCACAAGAAGAATGGGCCTTGAACTTTAAGTGACACTTAATACCTTCTTTTATTGTTGTTGCATATACATGCATGTTGTTTTTGTCTTTCAGATCTTCAAGACAACTGCAAATTGCACGTTTATTTGCAATGCATAACTACTGTTATGATATAGCATAGTGGTATTTGCAATACCAGGAGGGAGTGTGCTTTTACACATAATGTGTGAGGATTTATATAGTTAATTTTCATAACTCATTGTTATTAACTTCTGTATTGTTGGTTATTACACTGCCATCTTGTGGTTGTTTTGGATATTGCACCTTTCCATTCTGTTTTCTAAGTGTGTGCCTCCCATCCTCTCTGAGCTAATTTCCTCTTCCTGGTTCACTCTGTGAGGTAACTTCCGCTTCCTGTGTCCTCTCTCTCATGAAAAGAATATGGCCACACGCTTGTAGGCCTCACACAATGTGCTCGCATCCTAGGACACATTACCATGTTTTGACCTGCAGATAACATCTTTCAACTATCTGCCACATTTGTTGTATGCTGTACCTGCTATTAGCATTAAATATACGCTTATGGAAGAATCGGTGTCTGGCGAGTTCAAGCTAACTGATAAAATCTGTCCACTGTGATTATATCTGCTTATACAGGCCAGGCATAAAGGTCTCAGCAAGGGATAAGTCTCTAATACAACAGGTAGAGTGAGAATACAAGTAATGTAAATTTTTCTATTATACTAAGTTGACAAATTCTCAGATCCATTGCTAGGATTAATTGAAACACATTATTTATGGTAGGCAACCGTTCCTACCAATGTTATGATTTTAAAACCCCTTTAAGGCTCTGTTCACAGTATGGCTTTCTGGGTCGCGGGTGGAATCGTGGAAGTACGCTTCTTTTGGGCGACAGGCGTCCCGCGATTGTTTGCGCAATTCGTCAGGCGACAATTGCGGCAAAATCGCACTACGACTGGGGTGCCATTGGAAATAACGGGTATCGCATGCGCATCACGCATTTGTAGGCCATTCGGGATGGTGGGCAGAATCGCAGCGATTCCGTCTGCAACCTGGATCATGATGTGAACGGAGCCTAAATATCTGTCCAGGGAAGTACTACATAATTCAGACTTGCGGAAAAAAAAATTGACAGCTACAAGGCAAAGTAAAAGCATACATTTCCTGTACACATAGAATAATTAATATTAATTATAAGCAAGCATGAGATACAAATACAGGCATCGACTCATCACTGTCTGGAATCCATCCAAATCACCTTAGATTGGAAATATATTAAAATTACTGCATAATTATGGCATCGCTAATGGGCGGTACCTGATTTCAAAGTCAATGTTGGCTTCGTAGGCTTGGTAGCAATGTGTCGGGAAGGTCCCAAACCGCAAACCCTGTTCTAAGAGCCGTTTAGCAGGTGCAATTAATCGTGGAAGAGCCATGGTGATCTTCAGGAAAGGTATACTCCGCTTCCCGTGATATCCGTACATGTCTGTAATGAAACCGAACACACGGTCATTATTCCATTCTTTGAGAAGCCATCATCTACTTATTAATTTTATGAAAGTGTAACTAAGTGTTCTGGACAGTGTGTGTGCCCAGGGCCCATTCAAAATCCTTAGAACTTCTCCTGCAACACCTTGGGTATAGCGTAATAACGGATGCATTTAATTTCAGGGGTCCTGCCTTTTCCTCAAAGCCTCAGGCTTAGGGGCTCAAATCTTGTATTGTGAGTATATATGGTTTTCATTTAACGTGACACTAAACAATATCCTTATTTAGGAAAAAATAATCTATGCACATCCACTACTTAATGCTCCTCGAATATATTTTTTATTAAATCATTTCTTGCTGTTTTACTGCCTCCTTGTAATGTCCTCCATGAGCTCCTGAATCTTTCCTTTTCCCTCTTATTTCCGTTTGTTTTGACCAAAATGATGGTGCACTGCTCTATGTATTGTACAAATCTCATCGTCCATCTCTAGGGAGTGTGCAAGAGAGGGTAGCTACATGACTACATACATACTGCAGGACCAAGAAGAAATGTAGCCACCCTCTAATAGGAAGTTGGATCATAGAAGCAAAAAAGAAAAAAAAAAAAAAAAAGTAACCTAGAGATTTAAAGGCCGAGAGGCTTAAAAGACTCTTTTCAGAGTTACGAATAGGAGTTTTGGTGGAATTAGCATAAAAATCTCTTCCATAATAATTTCATAAGTAAGCGTGAGGTTTTGAAAATTGGCCAAAAAAAAACACTGAGTTTTTTTTTTTTTAGGGACTTTTACTTTCACGAAGGACTATTTACATAAACTGATCCTAATACTTATAATGTCACAAGGATTTCAAACATAGCTACTGCGGAGGGCGGGGGGAGGCGGGTGGTGTCCCCCTCTTTCCGCGGTATAGGTGTCCCACCTATCCTCCGGCTTGCCCCCCCACCTACCTCCCTCCCCGGGGCTGTAGCTCTCCCTGCCTGGATGGGCGGCGGGTGAACGGCCTGTGGGTCGCGACCGCCATTTGCCTGTATCCGGCCGCAGCCGCCATTTTCCCATAGCCGGTCGTGTGTTACACGGCTGCCATTTTCCCGTAGCTGGCCGCATATATGGAACGGCCGCCATTTTGCCGTAGCCGGCAGCTGTGTTCAGCCTCTAGTGCCTACGGCGACCATGTTTGTGTGGTCCGCCGTATCCTGGCTTAGATTGCTGGCTGGGTGGGCGGCCCTGCCTCTCTTGGCGCCGGATACAGGCCGGAAGCCCCACTCCTGACATGTGGGGATTGCGTGCAACGGCAGTGGCAGAGACAAGCAGCTACAGCAGCGCTAGCAGCAGCTCCTGGGGCGGTGGGGTGAGTCCTCCTGGGAACCTCTGGGCCCTAGTGCAGTGACTGTGAGGCGGTGTGGGACACACAGTCCAGTGGGTGTCTTCAGGGGTGCGGGCTATGGCGGCGGAAGCCGGTGCTTCTCAGCCAGGGGTCTCCGGTGGGGACCAGGCAGCGCTGGGACCTGTGGTTCCGCTGCACACTTTGACGGCCCTCCTGGAGGGGTACTTCTCCCAGGCAGAGCCGATCCGTGACCGCGGGGTGGCGAGCAAACAGCCACCCCCTCCTCTGTCCTCTGGTGAGGACTCGGAGCCGGAGGGGGCCTCCGCGGTGTCGGGGACCCCCCTGGAGCTGTCGGATGGTGAACTCTCCAGGCCCCTCCAGAACCTGTGCAGATGGCAGACCAGCTGATCCAGGGCCTTAAGTATCTCTGTGATGCGGCCCTCGACATGGCTCCCACGCTGTCCAAACTGTCCATGTTTGCAATCATCATCAGACGTCTGCTATGGCTTAGATGCTGGTCAGGAGACCAGGCATCAAAGAAGAGCCTGACGGACCTGCCTTTTGAAGGGGGTCGCCTCTTCGGGGCTTCCCTCGATGAGATCATCAAGGATTATACTGGGGGGGAAGAGTACATTCCTTCCAGAGCACAGAAAGGGCCAGGAGACCCGGCGCAGGGCGGGCCCTTCCTTCTCTACTCAAAAGAGGTTTTTTCGTGCACCACGTGCCTCGAACAAGGTCTTTCAGCCCGCCAAAGTTCCCACGGGGGGCCAGAAGCGTCCCTGGCAGCATAAAGACGAAAAGGCAGAGGAGAAGTCCTCCTCCGCATGATGGGTCGCCCCCACCCGCTGTTCGGGTGGGGGGACGGCTCTTGCGGTTCGTGGACCGGTGGACTTCGTGCATCTCGGATCTCTGGGTGCGTGAGGTGGTTTCGTCCGGGTACAAGATAGAGTTCCGTACCCAGCCTCCAGACAGGCTCTTTGCTTCCAATCTGAGGCTTCCCCCGGAACGACAGCAGGCCCTGTTCGGGGCCGTGCACGTCTTGCTCCATCAGGGGGCGATTGTCCTGTCCCCTCTGCGGAACGTTTCCGTGGTTTTTATTCCAAGCTTTTCGTAGTTCCGAAAAAAGATGGGGTCAGGCCTGTCCTGGACCTGAAGGCCCTCAACTTCTTTGTGAGGGCACGGAAATTCAGAATGGAATCTGTCCACTCTGTGGTGGCAGCGCTTCGTCAGGGGGACTTCTTCCCTGGATATCGAGGACGCGTATTTACATGTACCCATATGCGTGCACCACCAGCGCTTCCTGCACTTTGCGGTGTGGGATCTCCACTACCAGTTTGTGGCCCTCCGTTCGGTCTGGCCTCAGCCCTGCGGGTCTTCACCAAGCTTCTAGCCCCAGTACTGGCTCTGCTGCAGCAGAGGGGCATAGCAGTAGTGGCGTACCTGGACGACCTCCTCCTGCGGGCGGAGTCGGCCTCAGCACTGACGGACAGTGTGGACATCACCCTTGGCTTCCTGCGGGACTTCGGCTGGGTGATCAACCTTCCGAAGTCGGTGCTGATTCCGTCACATCGGTTGGAATACCTGGGCTTGGTCCTGGACACGGAGCGGGCAAAGGTGTCTCTCCCTGCCACCAAGGTCTTAACGCTCCAGGGGGGGGTGCATGCCCTGCTGTCCCAGCGGAGGTCCTCTCTCAGATTTTGCATGCGGGTGTTGGGGCTGATGGTCTCCTCCTCCGAGGCGGTACCTTATGCCCAGAGTCACACCCGGCTCCTGCTGCGGGCAATCCTGCTGCGGTGGGACAAGTCTCCACTCTCCCTGGATCACCAGACTCGAGTTTCCCTCACCTGGTGGCTATGGGCCCCCGGTCTTGGAGCTGGGGTAGTCGTTTCTTCCCGTGGAATGAACGGTGATCACGACGGATGCCAGCCTATATGGCTGGGGAGGGTTCCTGGGGAGGCTGTCGACCCAGGGCCGTTGGTCTCCGGAAGAATCCCGTCTCCCGATCAACGTGCTGGAACTGCGAGCGATCAGGCTTTGTCTCTCCCACTGGTCGGGGAGGTTGCACGGGTGCCCTGTTCGGGTCCAGTCAGACAACGCCACGGCTATGGCTTACGTGAACCAGCAGGGTGGAACGAGAAGCGCGGCAGCAGCGTCGGAAGTGGCCCACATTCTGTGGTGGGCAGAGCTTCACGTGCCGGCAATCTCCGCCGTTCACATCGTGGGCGTCGAGAATTGGCAGGCGGACTATCTCAGTCACCAGAAGCTGGATCAGGGAGAGTGGTCCCTGCATCCAGAGGTGTTCCGCCAGCTCTGTCAAAGGTGTGGTAAACCAGACGTGGACCTACTGGCGTTCCGGCTCAACCGGAAGGTGCAGGCCTTCATGAGCAGAACAAGGATCCGCTGGCAGACGCGGCGGATGCCCTCGTGGCTCCGTGGTCTCGGTATCAGCTACTCTATGCCTTCCCTCCACTGCCGTTACTCCTGCACCTGCTGCGCAGGATAGAGGCGGAAGGGATCCAAACCATTCTGGTAGCGCCAGATTGGCCTCAGCGTCCTTGATACGCCGACGTGGTGCGGATGGTGATCGATGTTCCCTGGTGGGCCCCCACTTTGCGAGGACCTATTCTCACAGGGGCCCATCTTGCACCCTGCTTTACCCTCGCTGGCTTTAAAGGCCTGGCTATTGAGTCCCAGGTGTTAAAAGATAGGGGACTCTCGGAGTCTGTCATTCCCACTATGCTCAAGGCACGTAAGGCCACTTCGCAGAAGATCTATCACCACACCTGAAAGGCTTACATTGCCTGGTGCGAGGCGGGGGGTTGGAACCCCCGTTCTTTCTCTGTGGCTCGGGTACTGGCCTTCCTTCAGCAAGGCCTAGATCATAAGTTGGCGTTGAGTACACTGAAGTGGCGATTCTTTTTGAGCGTCCCTTGGCGACGCATTCCCTGATCCGTACATTTGTCCAGGGGTTTCGGCATGTCTCCCCCCAGGTACGATCGCCTTTGGCGCCTTGGGACCTTAATCTGGTCCTTTCTGTGCTCCAGAAGCCGCCTTTTGAAAATATCAGGGAAATTTCCCTGCAACTGCTCTCGCAGAAAGATGCCTTTCTGGTGGCGAGAACATCCACTAGGCGGGTGTCTGAGCTGGCGGCTCTGTCTTGTAGGTCCCCGTACTTGGTCCTACATAGGGACAAGGCAGTTTTGCGCCCCTCTCCCTCCTTCTTACCAAAGGTGGTCTCTTCGTTTCACATCAATGAGGACATCGCTGTGTCCGCTCCCGTCTCATCCTAAGGAGATTGCCCTGCACTCCCTGGATGTGGTTAGGGCTCTGCGGATGTATCTGGCCACCACGGCCTCGTTTCGGAGGTCCGATGCGCTTTTTGTTGCGGTGGATGGCCCGCGCAAGGGGATGGCGGCCTCGTCGGCCACCATTTCCCGCTGGATACGGCAGACGGTGACCCGTGCGTACACTGTTTGGGGCCAGGAGCCCCCCTTCCCGGTAACGGCTCACTCTACCAGGGCAATTAGTACTTCCTGGGCTGTCTGACTTCAGGCGTCGGTGTCTCAGGTGTGCAAGGCGGCCGCTTGGACCTCGGTGCACGCTTTTTCCAAGTTTTACAAAGTTGATGTTGCAGCGTCTTCTGATGCTGCTTTTGGCCGCAAAGTTTTGCAGGCGGTGGTGTGAGGCACGTCTGGCACCTCCCAGAGAAATCTTGTTGGGTACTGTTGTTCTTGTTGCCCACCCCTCGTTGTGACACTGCTTTGGAACATCCCCACATGTCAAGAATAGAGGCTGCGTCCGTCAATGAACGATTGAGAAAATAGGATTTTTTTTTACTTACTGTAAAATCCTTTTCTCTGAGTTCAATGATGGACGCAGCACCCACCCCTCTTCTGTTGAGTTTGTACTGCTTGTTACGAACAGAGTTGCTGAGCAGGGCTGGAGGGGTTATGCCAAGTGAGGACTGCCCCCCTGGCAGGGGCTGTGTCTGCTTTGAGCTGAACTACGTTCTGCCTAGTCCACTCCTAGTGAAAGCTGCATAAACCCCACATGTCAAGAATAGAGGCGGCGTCCGTCAATGAACTCAGAGAAAAGGATTTTATGGTAAGTCAAAAAAATCCTATTTTTTCAGGGTGTCGGTTACTAGACCAATCACCAGCTACTCTAATTCCCTATGAATTTTAATCTGGGCTCAAAATTAACCAGTAAAGCCACAAAGAGCGTGACCACTATTTGGATTTAAAGGCTCGTTCACACAATACGTGTATGAAAACTGATGGGAAAACCACGCAGATTTCACTTGCAGAGGCATGAGTTTACATCACTTTCACATCAGTTTACTTGCACATTTCAGTGAGTTTTTAATTGTGAATGCAACCTCATACCACATGATCCTCTGCACAGAAGTGCCGTGATTATAGTATACAATATAGTTCCGTTAACAAAGACATTGGTAAAATTGGGCAACATTTTACTGGGAAGAAGCACAAGCTTCAGAGGTACAAGTAGAGAAACAAAATACTCACTCTCTTTCATACAGATGTCAACAGCCAGAACAGCCTGTGATATGCTGTCTTTATTAGAACGCATGTCCTTGACCACAGCATTATTCAGCTCCTTTTTGAAGTCACTTAAATGTTCCTGCTTAAAACCTAAAAAGCACATTAAAATAAAATCAAATTATAAAAGGAAATTTAAAGTGTAACCTTTTACTAGCTATAGATGCAAAGGGGGGTTTCTAATTGCCATGTTTCTAATTGTTATTCCCCAGTTAAGACAACAGTCCCTCACTTGCTAAGTGAACCCACTGGGGGGGGGGGGGATTTCTGTGTGATCACCAGGACAGGCATTAAAGACAAACCTTCCTAACAGGTATTCAAGACCACAATAAATAGCTTACAAAAGATTCTAATCCATCCCTCACTATGCAAAAAGAAAAGTTTTGGCACAAAGAAAGTTTTTTTCTCAAATGGGCACGATAAACATCCTCATATGTACAGCAGCTTACTGGGCTTTACACGTTACCTGTTCTCATGTCGCAAGTAAACACATGCTGTCGGAGTAAATTTAGCGTTTTTTAATAGCATACACAGAGACATTTTTACAGCTGCGTTTTTGAGCTTTTTTTTTTTTTAAACAGCTTAAAAATGCCTCTCCATGTTATTCAATGGCCTCATACACACACACACACACACACACACACACACACACACACACACGTTATTGAGCTGTAAGTGGCATAGGCATTTTTAAGCTCAGAAAGAAAAAAAAAAAACCCCAGGAGGCTCTAGCGATAGAGCTGTAAAAACGCAGACACCGATAAAAGCTCAAGAACGCGGCTTAACGTTGTATACACAGCGTTAAACCTCGTCAGTCAAAAAAAAAAGGGATTTTTTGTATAACTTACCGTAAAATCCTTTTCTCTGAGCTCACTGACAGATGCAGCAATTCTTATGACACATGGGGTTATGCTCATCCTACTAGGAGTAGCCTAGGCAAAACTCCTCACCTTAGCATATAATCCCCCTGCTCTGTACAGCACACCAGTTCGTAACAAGCCGTACAAAACCAACGCAGAGGGGTGGGTGCTGCGTCTGTCAGTGAACTCAGAGAAAAGGATTTTACGGTAAGTTATACAAAAAATCCCTTTTTCTCTTCCGTTCACTGACAGACGCAGCAATTCTTATGACACATGGGGACGTCCCAAAGCAGTGCCAATCAAGAGGGGTGGGCAAAATCATAACAACTGTACCCAACAGAAAAACGCCCTCTCAGGCGGCGCTAACCGCGCCTATACTGCCGCTTGTAATACCTTGCGGCCAAAAGCAGCATCCGAGGATGCTGCAACATCAATTTTGTAAAACTTAGGAAACGTGTGCACTGAGGCCCAAGTAGCCACTTTGCACACCTGAGACACCAAGGCTTGGTGTCTAAACGCCCAGGACGTACTAACTGCCCTGGTTGAATGAGCCGTGACTGGAAACGGGGGAACCTTACCCCGAATCTCATATGCACGAGTCATGGTCTTCCGTATCCAACGAGACACGGTAGCTGACGAGGCCGCCATACCTTTGCACGACCCTTCCGTCAGCAAAAATAAAGAATCAGACTTCCGAAAGGAAGGTGTAGAACTTAAATGCACCCGCAAGGCCCTCACCACATCCAAAGAATGCAGCTCAACCTCTTTGGGATGTGATGGGTGCGGGCACAATGAGGGGAGAACAATATCCTCATTTAAATGAAAGGAAGAAACCACCTTCGGAAGAAACAAAGGGGAAGGTCGCAAAACTGCCTTGTCCTTATGGAGGACCCAGTAAGGTGACTTGCAGGATAATGCTGCTAACTCCGACACCCGCCTGGCGGATGTGATAGCTACCAAAAAGGTCACCTTCTGCGACAATAACTGTAAGGGAATGTCCCTAATCCTTTCATATGGCGGTTTCTGCAACACAGAAAGCACCAGATTCAAATCCCACGGTGCCAAAGGTGACCGTATCCGAGGAGCCACATGACGTACCCCCTGTACAAATTTACGGATCAATGAATGAGACGCCAAGGGCCGTTGAAAAAGAACCGCCAGGGCCGAAATCTGCCCCTTAAGCGTACTTAACGCCAGATTCTTGTCCAGACCTTGCTGTAAAAATGACAGTACTCTGGATATCTATCAGAGCGGGGGTTCCAACCCCCTGCCTCGCACGAGGTAATGTTGGCCTTCCAGGTCCTATGATAACTCTTACGTGCTTTTATCATAGTAGGGATTACGGAGTCATGGACACCCCTATCCCTCAATACCTGGGACTCAATAGCCAAGCCGTCAAAGCCAGCGAGGGTAAAGCAGGGTGCAAGATGGGCCCCTGAAACAGCAGGTCCACGTGAAGCGGAAGCCGCCACGGAACCTCTGCTACCATCCGTACTACGTTGGTATACCAAGGACACCAGGGCCAAGCCGGAGCTACCCGGATTGTCGGGATTTCCTCCACCTCTACCCCGCGTACAACCCGTGGTAGAGCCTGAGGAGGAGGAAAAATGCACAGCAGCCGATACTGCCCTGGAGGCCTGTGAAACACTGCCCCCCAAAGGATCAGAGCCGCCTCCGCAGCTGTAGCTGCACTTTTTGTTCCGCCCTGATGGTTTACATACGCCACCTCCGTGGCATTGACCGACTGAACCAGAACCGGGTGGTGCAGCCCTACTGTCCCACGGGACAGTCAGAGCTTGATCGCTCTCAGTTCCGGTACCTACATCGACCAATTGAGGGGAAGAAAACTTCTCCCCCCTTTTAGGGCCGGAAAAGACCAAGTCAGCCAGTTACGGTGCCTCCACCGCATACATTTGGTAGTCCCGCCTTGTTTTTCACGTCGATGTCGACGCCTCCGCCGAGACTAGGAAACCCCCCGTCACAAAGTGTCCGGAGGTCCCGTCATAGCCGACGACACGTAAAAAGGAGGAGGAGTCCGAGATGGTGCCCAACATGCGCCCCATCTCCACCTCCTTTAGGGCTGTTAGGCCCATCGAGGCCGAACCGGGACCACAGGAACCATATGGTTGCATCATGCCTACCATCGTCTCCAAGGCACCGCCGAAGGCGAAGTGCACCTGGACGACAAAGTCCCCGGGTAGAACGTGGGACGAAATGGG
>BLSH010214519.1:257818-271506 GCA_018402905.1 Glandirana rugosa | reverse complement strand
CGGAGGCAGACTTGTCCTCCGCTTTTTCGGGCTTACGCTGCCAGGGCCCCTTGTTGTGGCCCGTAAACGCCTTCCTGGCCTTGCCCGCTGGGCTGGGTGCCGAAAAACCTTCTTCTGACCAGAAGAGACAGGACTTTGCCTACGACGGTGATCTCGCCGCTTCGGCTCTGGAGGGAAAGCACCCTTCCCTCCCGTAAATCCTTAATATTTTTATCCAATTGTGGGCCAAACAGACGCTCTCCCTGAAAGGGCAGGTCTGCCAGAGCTTTCTTTGAAGCCTGGTCGCCCGACCAAGAGCGGAGCCACAGCATCCGCCTGATAACAATTGAAAAAAAAACAAAAAAAATGTATTTATTTTTTTTTGACAATATGGGAAGAAGGTCCAAAGTCGCATGGCATATGTAGCGGAGACCTTCTTCCAAATGTTGCATCTGCTGTACCTCAGCCTGTGCACATTCACTAGACAAACTAGTGCACAGAGCGGCAGTGTGCTCGCAAAGAGACTGTGCCGCCATAGCAGTTGCTAGCGCCGGCCACATGGCTGACCCAGCCAACAAGAATAGTGCTTTAGATACTGTCTCTGTGCGGCAATCGGCCACCTCTTTAAAGGATGGAGACCCCTCCAAGGGGATGGTGGTTGCCTTATTCACACGAGCCACGGCAGGGTCCACCACCGGGGAAGCCCATCTCTTAGTAAAGCTTTCCTCAAAGGGGTAGCGAACAGCAAAGCTTTTAGGCAAAGTCAAGGAACTTGGTGGCTTCCACCATTCCTTGAACACTGCCTGTTCAAACACCTGATCATAAGGGTAAGCCCTAGGGGACCTAGGGGGTCTAAGCGGTCCACAAACATATGCGGACTCATGCGACTCCCCTGTTTGGTCCAGCCGCATAGAGTCGCGAATATCAGTGATCAGTGCTTCCACTATCGCTTTATCCCGCGAACTAGGAGCCTCCTGATCCTCTTCGCCCTCTGAGGGCGGCTCACCCTGTGAAAGATCCACAGGTGTGACAACTGAGGCGCTTTCTAGATCTGAATCCTCCCCTGAGGAAAGAGGAGGGGGTGGGCGCTTCTGGGGGCCCCTCGGAACGGGCACCCCTGCCTGGGGAAAGAACTCCCCAAACACTGCCCTCAGCTGTTCCAAGGACACTAATGATCCTGGGGTGGACTGTAGATCTGCAGGTATACCTGCCATAGAATTGCCGGCCTCTGACATCTCAGCCCGGCACCCCCGCTGTGTAACCACCACCTCTACCCCACAAATCAGCCAGGGAGACCCGGGCGGATTACACCCACCGCTACCGGCACCCAGGAAGCGCCAGCTATACTTGCTGTTTGATGCCTCAGCACTCCAACCGAAGAGCAATGCCCATGAACTACTGCACGTCAGGAGCTTGTTACAGTGTGTCAGCCATGCTGTCTAAGCAAAAACCGGAAGCCCACACCTGTTTTTAAGGACTTCCTGCACAAGGACTGCAGTTCTCCCAATCGACCACTGGAGACCGCCAGAAAGCAGGCTGGAAACCACATGGTTCTCAAACAATGGACGCTGCCATTACACACATGTGGTCAACCATGAACGAGCGGTGCTCCAAAATCCAATGGCCACGACCCACCTAACACATTGCTCCTGACAGTCGGTGCAGATTCGAACGGTTAGTGCAAAGGTGCCTGCGGGGGATTGAGGGGGGAGGGGGAGTAGGGAGAAGGCCTCTAACAAACCCCCACCGGCTGGCCGCCACAGAGCTGCCCAGGTGCCCACTCTCCATGCCTCTAGGGCGGAAGAGGGGTTCACTCACCAATCCGACGGGCGCAGCGGGTAGCCACCCGGAGCAGACCTACCTCCCCGCAAGGAGCCATGCTGCTGGCCAGGCCACTGGACAGGCGAACCAGTCACTGGGCTCTAGTGGGTTTTAGCCACTGGCCGCCCGCACAGAACGGGCGCTATACGGTGGGCCCCCCTAAGGGGGATTGCATAGTGTCGGCCGGACTGGGGAAAGATTAGGATTCGAGATATCCTCTATACCACCAGCCAGCTTCTTGATAGCAGTCTTCCTTAGATCAATCTTCAGGAGACCGCAGATCCCATAGGCAACCAGGTCTACTCCTTGCACTAGGCAAATGCTAAGGTGAGGACGGCCCCCTGGGAGGGGCCAACCTACACTTTTGTTTGTTTTGCCTAGGCTACTCCTAGTAGGATGAGCATAACCCCATGTGTCATAAGAATTGCTGCGTCTGTCAGTGAACGGAAGAGAAAAATGGCGCGGCCCCCCCCCCCAAAATCCATAGCAGACCCTTATCCAAGCACGCAGCATGGCAGGTCAGGAAAGGGGGGGGGGGGAAGAACGAGCGTGCCCCCCCCCCCAAGCACCTTGTCCACGTTGATGAGGACAAGGGCCTCTTCCCAACAACCCTGGCCGGTGGTTGTTGGGGTCTGCAGGTGGGGGCTTATCAGGATCTGGAAGCCCCCTTTAACAAGCCCCCAGATCCCAGCCCCTCAAACTATGTGAATGAGTATGGGGTACATTGTCTGGTATCTCCTGGGAGGGGGGGGGGACCCACGCAATTTTTTTTTTTCAGTTTTGCATGGGTTTTCCTTCAAGATCCTCAGCGCTCATCATGATCCAACTTCTGGTGCGACTTCTACTCAAATCAATCGGCTCCCGTAGGAAACCATTGATTTTGAATAGAGACAGAGAAACGCAGCTTAAAGCTAGCGTGGAAAAATACGCAGACGACAAACCAAAAAGCTGATAAATTTGCGTGAACTCTGCTTTTTTCCTAGCGTCTGTACTAGCTTTACAGCTCGTTTTTCATAACGCCCATGTGTATGAGGCTGCAACTAGACCGCTTCTGTGTTTTAGGGTCTAAAGCTGGCCATGCATGGGTCAGTTTTTTTGATCAGCAACCGGGCTGATAGAAAAAATCTGAACGGATTCCCCCATCTACCTGAGCGAGGTGGATGGAAGAATCCTCCTCACTGTGCTATTATATTCTGACAGCGGAGACCCCTCTGCTGTCAGAATACACTGATCAGCACTGCAAACTGACTGGCTGCAGTGCCGATCAAACAAACATTTTCTTACAAGCCAAATTCGTAAAAAGTTGATCATCAGATTGACTTCTCACAAATGGGAACGGCTATAGATGGATCGAAATTCAGCTGGTCCCTGCTGAACTGACCAAATTAAGATCCATCTATGTCCAACTTAAGAAGAGAAGGGTGCACATGTGGTTGGTGGGGGAGGTCACCAGCTGATCAGTGGGGATCAATATATATGGGATAGATTGAGTGAAGTGGGGGACTTTGCCCTCTAGGTTATTAAAACTATGGTAAACCTTTAAAGCCCATTCACACAGGGCCGACTTGCGTCGCCTCAAGTCGTCCCAAGTGGCTTGACATCTGAAATCCCATTGAAGTGAATGGGAGCCATCTTAACGTACACTACTGAAGTCGCTCCGACTTCAGAAAAGGTTCCTGCAGGACTTCAAGGCGACTTCTATCGGACTTGTGCCCATAGAATTGAATAGAAGTCGCCTCCAAGTCGGATCACCCATCTAAATGGAAGCGACTTACAGTGAAAAGAATTTATCCAGGGCAAACCCCTCCCTCCCTGCTCTGATTGGCCACAGGCAAAGTCGCCTGGCATGAAGTCGGGTTTTAAGTAGCCTGAAGTCGCACTGAAAGTCGTCTAGCAAAGTCTGCAGAAGTCGGATCACCCCTGTGTGAATGCAGGCTTAGATTGTCCTTCTTTAAATTGGAACTTCAGTCCAATGAAGTACAGCTGGGGGGGGGGGGGGGGGCGTGGCTTGATGCGAACACTGGCGGACGTCTTTGGAGGAGCTCCCAGATCACCTCAAGTAATCCAGCGGAATCCTCCGAATCTGCGGACTGGTGAGATTGTATCCCACCCTAGCCCTGACACCTATTCCCCCTGCTACAACCAGAGGGGGTTCTTGGGAGAAAGGAGAACTCCCACGGGGAGTAATAGAGAGCTCGGTTCCTCTGGCTGCGGCCTAGCGGCCCGTACAGTCCCCTACTCGCCTACCCTGCCCATCCGCTCGTAGGGAGCACGGACACCTGGGCACAACACCCGGGACAGAGCTCGTAGGCTCAAAAAACACCTGAAATAAGTTCTGCGACACCCGCAACGGCCGCACCCGGTACTCGAGTCCGAGGCCGCCATCTTGCTACACCAGCAGGCTTCTCTCTGAAAAACACAGGTGCCCAGAAACAAACGACTGAAAAGATCCATAGCTACAATAGCTACTAAGAGATTATAGCAGTCACAATATCCCATTGGATTCTCTGAGGCCTACATGCGGCGGCCATCTTGGGACACCTAAATTCTATTCAGAGAACCTCCCACGCTGCAATTTATACCACGCGGTCCCCGCTTCGGCGAGAACAATGCACCCTTAATACCCAGGCTCTACACCGCTCGGAGACTACATAGCATTAACGCCACCCCTGAATAACTACCACTTTGCACAGACTGTTCCAGTTCAGAGTCACCACATACAATGTCAGCATCATCTCGCAAATGCACAGAATATTGCCCACCAAAGAAGCTCACAGAGTTCTTTTCCCCACCCCAGCAAACTGGGCCTCAGAATGAAACACAAGGGACTGTGTCAGACGGATCCTACACGGATCTACTGGAGGCAGACGATATAAACATTCTTAACTCTCAAGATGCACCACGCCACCCCTTATCTCCAGCATCTTCAACTAGCAGTAGTCCAGCTAAATCTAGAATGCGCTTGGAGGATGAACACCAGATTAATGAATCAAACAATGGGCAGAATCTCACCCTAGCACACTCAGCTTACCAACCTCCAATTGCTGACTTTCCTACAAATGGCCAACCAGTCCTAGACACCACTTTAAAAGAAATGCTTATATCTTTCCATTCTTCAATGCATAATGACATCCTGACCATGTTCCACCCGTGAAGAACAATGGCTAAAAGCCAAAATGGCTGACTTGGAAGACAGATCTCGTCGAAACAATGTCAAATTGAGAGGTATCCCTGAAAGTGTCCTCCCCAATGACCTCAATGGATATGCGAAAAACGTAATCACTACACTTCTCCCCGATCTCACACCCACAGAGGTCGTGATTGACCGCATACACTGCCTTCCAAAACACTCACACCTCCCTGCAGAAGTACCTCGAGATGTGTTAATGAGAGTTCATTTCTTTCATACTAAAGAACAGCTCCTGACGAAAGCCAGGAACCTGGGTCAACTTCCAGCACCATATGCCAGAATCTAACTGTATGCGGATCTTTCACAGTATACCCGCCAAATGAGACGCCAACTAAGCACCATCACCAAGGCCTTAAACAACCATAAAATACCTTATCAATGGGGCTTCCCCACAAAACTGATGGTAACCAAAAATGGAATCAAACATCACATTTCCAATATCGAGGATGGCATTAAAGCATTTAGACAATGGGGCATACTTCCAGAAGTCTCCAAGCAGCAACTACTCGCTCAAAGAGGCAACAAATCCATGGCCTCACCCTCGGCGAGATGATCTCTCCAATTCTACAGCCTTCCTCCATTAAGGCATTAACAACATTCTCTACTAAATCGTTTATACCTTCCAACTCGGTGTTCAGCTTGTTGTTGATTATTCCACAAACTCTACCCCCCCAAAAGTCTCAGCAGCTTATGGCTACTCTAAACGCTGCCAAGCCCTACTATCTATTCCTCATCTCTATAGTTCTACTGCTTTCTGACTCTGCATAATCAAACGGCTACCGAACGGTCCATATTAACTACCAGTTGTGTGACCAACAGTGTTACTCCTAAGTCCAAGACAACCTCAATCCGGACCATCAAAAAGATAGATCATCCCACCCAGAGACACTGCAATCAGGAACTTGAAAGTTGCCGCTTTACACCAGCCCCGTCCTACCTACATCTACCAAGCAAGAATACCGCCGTAAGTAATCTATACATACCATTCTCTCACCTTCTCTCCTACTCCCACAATGCCCAAACTTCTCTCCGCTAAGGGTTTGAATCACCCTGCTAAAAGGGCATCCTTATGGCGCACAGCCAATGAATCCCATAGTGAAATACTTTGCGTCCAAGAAACGCATTTCAAAGTTGGGGAGGAACCCAAGGTTACCAACAAGCACTTTCCCCGTGTGTATAAAGCCTCCGGCCCGCACAAGAAAAATGGAGTCCTCATAGCATTAAAATACACGCTTTCAGTGTCTCTGCACAACCCTTTGGTGGACCCAGATGGCAGATATCTGGCCGTGGATTGCACCTTGAATGGCTCCAGGTACACAATTGTAAACATTTATGCCCCCAACAGCAGACAAATTAGATTCCTGAACAAACTTATGAAAAAAAATCAACAAATTCCGCTCTGGCCACCTTATTATGTGTGGTGACTTTAATATGATTCCAGACAGCCAAATTGACGCTTCTTCAAACACAACCAGACTACCTTCCCCTATGGGAACCTTTATAAGGTACAACAACTTATTTGATGTGTGGAGATGCCACCATAACACGGAACGTGACTACACTTTCTTCTCCCATCCACACAATACATATACTCGTATTGACGATTTCCTGGTCGATAAATGGACCCTACCCTACGTCTCGGATTCCTCCATCTCCACAATTACCTGGTCCGACCATGCACCCATTACCATGACCATTGAGATGGCTACCTCAAATCCACCATCCAGGATTTGGAGAGCTAATGCGTATATCTTACAATCCCCTAAGTATTCGGGTATCATAAGGGATAAGCTAGAAGAGTACTTCGAAACAAACTCAGGAACAGTTGCAGACCATGCCACCCTCTGGAATGCTCACAAGGCATTCATCAGGGGGATTATTATCCAACTGGCAGCTAGAGAGAGGAGGAGGAGTTCCCAGCATCTAGACACTATCATAGCCTCTATTAGAGAGATTGAATCCCAAAATCAACTGAACCCCAGCATAATCCTAAGAGAGCGCTTGCTCCATCTTAGACAGGAATTAAGAACAACCCTTCTTGATACATTTAAAACAACTCAAACAAATTCAGAGCCAACTACTACTCCACTGGCAACAGAGCCGGGAAAGCCATGGCTCTTAAACTGAAGGGACACTACAACAAAGCAAAAATTCCACATTTATTCCACCCCTCCTCCAAAGAGAAAATTATCGACCCTCAGCAAATTGCAGATGCTTTTAGTAACTACTACAGCTCATTATAGAACGTAAAAGACGACTCCCCAACCTTCCAACCGTCTGCAGAGGGAATAGATTCCTTCTTGCAAAGCGTCAACCTACCAAAAATCTCTCAAGAGCAGCTATCTAAATTAAACGAACCCTTCACTCCTCAGGAAATAATTGACGTAACTCCTCTATACCATGCAAAAAATCCCCAGGCCCTGACAGGGGAATATTATAAACAATTCAAAGCAACCCTAGCCCCCTCTCTAGCATTAGTGTGTAATGATGCGGCCTCCTCCTCCTCTCTCCCTCCAGAAATGTTATGAGCTCTTATCATAACGCTGCCAAAGCCAGGGAAGGAACCAACCCTTCCACAAAACTTCCGACCCATATCCCTCCTCAACACTGATACAAAAATTTACGCAAAAGCAATAGCTACTAGATTGGTGGATTTACTGCCCCTTCTCATCCATCAGGACCAATCAGGTTTTACGAAGGGCAGACACACTTACGATGCCACTCGCAGACTGATTAATATTATTCACTACGCTGAGACCGCTAGAAAGCCTTCTCTGCTCCTTTCCTTGGACGCAGAGAAGGCATTCGACAGAGTTCACTGGGGATATCTTGGAGCAACCCTGACCACATTCGGCCTACAAGGTAATATTTTCTCAGCAATCATGGCCCTGTACTCCTCTCCCTCGGTGCAAGTCTATACCTCAGAAATGATATCCAAACCATTCAACATCAGCAATGGGACTAGGCAGGGGTGCCCTTTATCCCCGCTTATATTTAATCTGATTATGAAACCATTAGCAGAACATATCAGATCTAATAATGAAATTTCAGGTTTCCACATTGGCGCCAAAGAGCATAAAGTGAACTTATTCGCTGAAGACGTCATCTTAATGCTCACCAACCCCCAATCTTCCCTGGCTTCGGTTCAGAAGGTTCTTCAATGTTTCAGTAAGGTATCATATTATAAAGTGAATGACACAAAGTCTTCTATACTAGACCTGGGCCTGGATGGAGTAACTAGTAACATAATGCGAAACATATATCCCTACACATGGGCGGATTCAGGCATTACCTACTTGGGCATTACTCTCACCAAGTCAACAAAATTACTTTTTACACTCAACTACACCGCAGTCAAAACAATGCTCACACTAGAAACTTCAAAGTTGTCCAAGTTCGAACTCTCCTGGTCCGGACGTCTTGCCGCTTTTAAGATGATGCTCTTACCCAGACTATTGTACTTTTTTCGTACACTGCCTCTACTACTTCAGAAACCTACCTCAAATCCCTCCAATCTATTCTCCACCACTACATCTGGCAGGGCAAAAAACCTAAATGCAACCACGTCCGACTGACTAAACACAGACTCGCGGGAGGTACGGGCTATATTGACATACGAGATTACTACCTAGCTTCCATTCTTTCACAAATGAAGGATTGGTTAATACCAAAACCAACCACACTGTGGGAAGACATTGAAAATGTACTAACCCCAGGCCATAACCTTAGAGACTGGCTCTTTACCACAGTGGTTAAACCACCCTCTATCAACTCCTACCCTCCCACTGTACAGGCCTCTACCAAAGCATGGAACATCATACACCATTCAAAATGGAACTCACCCACAAAACCTATCCCGATATCCACACAAACCCTACAATTATTGTCTCCTGATTTGTCCATCCCTACTTGGATGATCAGGTTGGCCCCAAACACTAAAGAACTTAGACCATTAATCCTCCACAAAACATTCCAACCAATCCCAACCCTATCTACAGCCCCGGACAAAGACTTTTTCACTTTCCTCAGAATCCAACATTGTCTGGCTACCTATTCCTCTATGGAGAGCTTCATGCCAGTAGAAATATGGAATTTCTTCTTCTCTAACCACACTAAACACAAAGGAATCTCCTTAATTTTCACCAGTTTGCAAGAAAAGGCATATTTTGACAAATCTAAACCATTCAAGGAGTGGGAAACCCACATACAAATGGTTTCACAGAAGGCAAATGGCAGTCAGCGCTCAAGTCTATTTATAAGGCTACACGTTGCACAGCTCTTTGGGAGGTCACACAAAAATTAACTATGAGATGGTACCTGACCCCACAAAGATTACACAGCATGTTCCCCAACTCTTCGCCCACCTGCTGGAGAGGATGTGGCCACATTGGTACCTTATTACATATGTTTTGGTCCTGCCCACTCCTGTCCAGCCTGTGGTCTGAAATATCTTCTTTGATGCAAAATGTCTTGAAAAGTAACATTATCCTAACACCACAGCTAGCCGTCCTGAATTTGACCATTGACATGATCCCATCTCAATACCGACCAGTCATTACCCACATTATGCTGGCATGTAGACTACTAATAGCCAGGAAATGGAAAACTAACAATATGCCAACAATTACAGAGGTGATTTCTCTGGTTTAAACCCACTACACATACGAATCAATAATAGCTTATAGTACCTCCTCTCATCAAAAATTCAGCACCCTGTGGGATCCATGGAAAATATGGTATAACACACACATCATCTCACCTCTTTAGCCGCATCATATTCCGCTATGTCAATGCAGATGTGAAAACTTTTCTTTTCTCTTTCTCTCAGCTCTCCCACAACCCTATTCCTCTCTTTCCCTTCCCCTCCTTTTCAGCAGTGAGGATAAACCTCATACCCTATATTCTCGTTATTTGTTGCAACTATTAATATCTACTGTTATCAAGTTAGAAAGTATATTTCTTATTTGATTGTATTCTGTTTGAGCCGGGGTATGCCCAGAGGCTCTGTTTTGTTATACCTACGTAAAAATCCAATAAACAAGAGTTTAAAAATGAAGTACAGCTGATCCAATTCGTAACCCAGCCTGTAATTGAGTTGCAATTATTTTGGGGGGAGGGGACAAGTACATTTTTTTTGGTAGGAAAGAATGAAATCACTCTTCCTGCCAATCACCCCTCCTGCATCCTCCAGGAAGACGTCACACATCCCAGGAGGCTGCAGGAACAATTTTCTTGCATCTTGCAATCTCAAGCATTCGCTTTAGGGAGCCAGCTGTGATTCATCAGGAAGTCACAGCTGGCTGCCAAAATCAAGATGGTGGTGCCGGGGACCTGCAGCATTGCAAAGAATTGGCTGCAGAAAGACTGAGCTGTAATCTATGAATTGGTAAGTATCTGATTTTTTAAAACAATCAGCAAAAGTAGCTGATGACTTTAAAATAAACTGAGTGAAGTTTCTCTTTACTGAAAATGTGTATTAAAGCAGTAATAAACCCAAAAGCAAACATTTATTATATTGCTTATCATTTCATAGAGGTGATGTCTGTAATAGCTTCTTTTTTAGGCATTCTTTTATTTTAATCTGGTAATCCAGCCAAGTTGTTTTTCACATCACAAGCTCTCCAGCAGAATGTATCCGTTTACATGGAAGAGACAAACCACTTAACACTGGCAGCTTTTATTTATTCATGTAAAACCTTCACCACAAAAAGAAAAAAAAAAGTTTGCTGTAACTGCTTATAACGCGTGAGCTGGAGTTTGGATTCAATTTGTTAGTGGTTCTAAGTCAGCTAATACAGTTAACATTCCCCAGACTGACCATGATGCTGTTTGCTGTGCCTCCCCTTCTCATTCTTCCAGAGTTGTGTCTCACTAATACAGGTTGTGTGTTACCAACCAGATCACCAGGCGAAAACGGGGGAAAAAGTCAAAAAAAGAAAACTGTTGCAGCCATCCCATCTAATTATTGGTAACCTGCAATATATTGCATTTTTACTTTTGGATTGAATACCGCTTTAACAGAACATGCAGGCTGTAACTGCCAATCTCTATTTCTAAAAATCCTAACTGCCTGGCTTCAATGCAGATTCAATAGTTCAATACTTTTTACATCACTCATTGTAGATCAGGGACTCAATGCACTGAAGCCAAAGACAGCCATGTAACTAGCATTTTCAGAAGGAAGTTGGCAGTCTACATGTTTGTCTCTATAATGATGTGTTTAGTAAAAAATTGGCAGACTGTCCTTCAATAGAATAAACTATTATGTCATGAGACAGTTATAATTCAAAGCACTTACCAGTCTGGCAGGGTACGTAGAAGTAAGGAGCAAAACCATGGATGTGGCAGCATACACTGTTGCCATCTGCTGTGATCCCAAACATCCGAATTATAGGGACTGGTCCCTGCGTGGCCCCCAGCATGCCAGGCACAGGTGCTCCTGAAAGATATATTGATATTACATTCAGAAAGAAATGCTCACAATTAGCTGCAGTGTTATACTGTATATCTCAAAAGCCAACACAAATCGTTGAACCAAGGGTAATGACTGACTACTACAACAGATTTTGCTCTATAGAAAGGATGGGCGGCACCTGAATGGGGAAGGTGCAGACCGGCTGGGAATGAAGATGGCCGAAAAGTTAGAAGGGCTTTTAAACTAGGCAACGGGGGGGAGGGTCCAGACTTCGTAATAGCCAGAGGGGAACAGAATTCAGGGGGTAGTATTGGTGGGAGGATTGATGGGCCGAATAAGAAATTTAAACCCGAGGCAAGTAGTGTAACAAATCCTATATGCAAACAAGGAATACCCAGCAAGGAAACAGTAGGTGTCCAGACAAAACTAAGTGGCTTGTTCACTAATGCCAGGAGTCTGGCAGACAAGATCGGAGAACTAGAGTTGCTACTGTACAAGGAGGAATTAGACTTTGTGGGACTTTTGGAGACTTGGTTCAACAGCTCTCATGATTGGCTGGCTACCATTCAGGGGTATTCCCTAGATCGCAGGGATAGGGAGGGAAAAAAAGGGGGAGGGTATGCCTGTATATAAAGAATGACGTACAAATTAATGTGAGAGATGACATTACTAGTGGATCCGGGGAGGAGGTTGAATCCTTATGGGTAGAGTTACAAAGGGAGGATACCAGGGGGAAAGTAATACTGGGAATATGCTATAGGCCCCCTAATCAGAGGGAAGAGGGGGAGGCGGACCTCCTATCACAGTTTGGAATAGCGGCTAGGGTGGGAAGTGTCATTATAATGGGGGATTTTAATTACCCAGATATTGACTGGGAGGAAGGTACTGCACGTTCAGCTAAGGCTCGCCATTTCCTAAATGTCCTGCAGGACAATTTCATGGGTCAGATGGTAAATGTACCAACAAGAGATAAAGCATTATTGGACCTTCTGATTCCACAGACGTGGAAGGGGCAATCTAGGAAATAGCGATCACAGGTCAATAAGTTTTAGTATAAATTGCACATCTAGGAAACCTAAGGGGATACAAAGACACTAAATTTTAAGAGAGCCAACTTCCAGAAACTACGCTCCTTGCTGGAAGATGTTAACTGGGAAAAAATTCTAGGAACAATGAATGCGGAGGAAAAATGGGAATGCTTCAAGAACATACTAAACAAAGGTATTAGCCAGTGTATCCCAACAGGAAATACATTTAAAAGAGCTAACCAAAGACCAGGATGGCTTAACTCTGACATTAAGGCACACATAAAAGCAAAAAAGAAGGCCTTCAAGAAATACAAGGCGGAGGGGTCTCAGTCAGATTTTCATATTTATAAAATACGCAATAAGGAATGCAAAGGTGCAATCAGAGCAGCTAAGATAGAACATGAAAGACACATAGCTGAGGAGAGTAAAAAGAATCCCAAGAAATTCTTTAAGTATATAAAATAGTAAGAGAGGGAGGTCAGATCATATTGGCCCCATAAAGAATGATGCAGGTAATCTGGTTACAAATGATGGAGAAATGGCAAAGGTGTTAACCACTTGCCGACCGTCAATCGGCAATTGGCGCTGTAAGGCGAATCGCCGTCATATGACGGCGGCCGCCAGATCGCGCACAGTGAGCGCGCGCCGCCGGAGGCGCGCCCACTGTGTCCGGGGAGAGCCAGGGAGCGGGTGCGGCGACTTCGATTGCCGCCGGCCACCCGCGATGCCCCCCCCCCCCCGGAGTGAAGGAGCGGAGGTCCGTGTAAGTAAACACGGACCTCCGCTCTGTGTGAGGGGGAAGGAAATGATCATTACCGCCGCTAGACGCTAAAAATCGCGATGACGTTATAAAGTCGCCTGTACAGCCTTGTAAAACTGTGAAAAAACCCTGGTAACCGTAAATATGTCGCTAGTCACGATATTTTTACGTGACTAATGACACATTTACGGTAACCGTCACTTCCCCAATTGGACGTCCCCCGCGAGATTCCCAATTGATACAAGGGACCCGTACAAGATTGACATACCCCTGACGGGATCGACCCCTTCCCTTCACCAGTGTCGGAAGTGCATGTCCTTCCGACACTAGTGTCGGGAAGGGGGAGTGTGTCTCGCCTCCAGGCACAAATGAATGTGCCTGGAGGCGAGGAAGTGAGGCCCCCCCCCCCCCGTAGCGCCCACCGGCCGCCGTTAGCTTCAGCGGCGTGGGCGAGGGACCGAGAGGGGCCTGTGTCACCCGCGCGGAGGCCGCCGC